>MKEJ01085998.1:0-11576 GCA_001753735.1 Embelia ribes | reverse complement strand
TAAAAAAAATAATAACAAACTTACGTAACCACCCTTCAAAGTTCAAACATTTAAATTATGGAGGCCAAATTTATTATAATTTAAATTCAAAATTTTAAATTATGGGACAAATAAATGTATCTATTTAAATTGTAAATAAAACATCTTATGTGGTTTGTGCTCATATTTAGCTTCAATTCACGGTACTCTCTGCAATATTCTATTGGCAAGATTTGCTGACTGGTAGCTTTGCACATTTATGCAGTTGACATTGGATTTTTATATTTTACATATAGACAGCTCAAAGGTTAAGGTCACATTTAAGTCATGGATGAATACAAATTTCAACTTGCCAACTATTATTAGGATGACATGTTACTCCCTGCCCAGTCTGTCTTCAGGGGGGGTGTGTGTGTGTATATATATATATACATACACATACATACACCATCGTGAACCCTAAGTTTTGGCTCACCTGTTTTCAGGTAATGCTTCTTCTATTTTTTAATGTGCAGTAAATGGATTAGAATCACAGGAAGAGTTGTAATTGGGGGTGTGAATTTTACCCGCAACCTAACGGGTCTACGCACCCCTCCCCAGGTCCTATTCGTACCCACCCTGCATCAGAGCATACTCATTTTGGCCCATAGGGTTCAAGTAGGATTTTGAGCCTGAGCCTGAAAGTCAGACTCAACTCGCACTCCTACTCACCGTCTAACATGCAGGTGGAGCCAACAGCAGTTGCCCCGGACCAATATGGATCCTATATTTTTTCCTTTAACTAGTAAAACCGTTGGGCCTACCAGGTAGGTTAAATGCGTACCCCTAGTTGTAATGCATACCTAAGGGGATTCGGAGAGCATTTGCATCAAATTCCCTAAACATGATTCTTTCTGTTAATTATTATCAAATAACATGAACATTTTAACTATATTAAACATGCGTAAGAATAAATAGTTAAAGGATCTTAATCTCCATAATATTCAGTAAAAAAAAATAGTTATGATACGTACCTTAGCATGAAGAAGAATTAGCAAAATGTATAAACCCTTACTCTCAGAAATGAAGAAAACAAGTATGTGATATGACACAACTTGTTAGATGAATGAGTGTCTCCCTCACGCCCTCCTTCTACACTTAGATATTATTTTATGTGTTACACAAATAGATGGAATTTGTGTATTTTATATAGGAAGCAGGAGGACCCAAGCCTCTTGAAATCTTTCAATTTCTACCGTCCATCAAAACCGAATACTTAATGTACACCGTTCATTATGGTATAATGTGAAGCTTATAACTCATATATTATGGCCATTAGCCTCTAATTCAGGCCACTATTATCAAATTTTGTAACCTTTGCATTATTAATGGACCACTAATATGGTGATTAATTTTATGTAACTCATACAATAAAATGAGTAAATTTCAAGAATTTTGAAGTCTTGACTATTACATATAACTTAAGCAATGAATTGCAAGAGTCGCTTGGTCATACAATAAAATTATGCTAAAAGTCTCCTACTTGGTCACACAATTTAATTCATCATGGTTACTCATAACATACTTATTGAAATAAATCACCAAAGAGAGTCATGACGGTTCCGTACTAATTTACAAGCATAGTTCCTTCCATGTACTATGTCATCAACAATTTATTCAATAAAGCCCATACGATGAGTTATTATAATGATCCAATAATGTCTCAATAGTTGACTAAATATCTGTCTTCTGAATCGAAATTACATGCATGTATACCATAATTATGATAGAAATTTCATTAATTCATAAGGTCCATTAGAAAGAAATATATGTACACATAAACGATATCATAAGATTCTCAAGTTCATCCAATTTTCTATTTAAATGCATATGATAATGGATAACAGGAATAACTAAAACTCAACATGAGTATAGATCTTGATGTTTAACACCTTGACATACTATCAAACCTCATCATGCTATTGAATATCTTAATCGTCTTGTTTTGATATTCATCCATATGGTGTATATACAATCACATTTGAATGGCGACACTATTGTATCAAAACTTAAACATTAGAAACTTAACATCCTACTTAATTGTACTTTACAACATTATTATGCTAATTTAGTTATATGCTTATATCAATAAATTTTCCAACAATTTAGCCATAAAGTCTACAAAATCTAAGTTCTGAAAAAAAGCAATGCAACTATAACTCATAGGAGTTGCCTCAAGTAATGCAACATTTATTTATTTATTTATTTATTTGTATAGCATATCCAAACATATATTGCTTTAGATTACGCTATAACTTAATTGAGCAATATTACAAAGTGGACATAATGCTATAATTTCCACTGTAGTTTGATATACTATCAAACACATTAATGTACTCAAAATTTAACCGTATGTAAGTAATCATTCATTGCTTGCAAATATTGAATACACTTTATACTTCCATAACAAAAGATGAGTAATTCATAAAGAAAGGAAAAACAACTATTCATTACTCAAAGATTACATATGGCTAAAACTATTCCACAAAATAATTTTCTAAATACAAAACCACAAAATAATATTTCCAACAAGTATGCTTAGTGAGACAATATTTATTGGTAATAAATTTTAAAAAAATTTATATTTGTACCAAAAAAAAAACTTTTCATCAACCTAATATTAGTGGGATTTGTGAAACATCAAAAAGTTTTTTTTAACTTACTCCCATCAATCATTAAATATCAATGAAAGTCATAATTTAGTAACTTATTCCAATTAAAAAAAAAACATAAATTGTGTAAGTTACTCCCACTACATTAATTATACTTTAAACTTAAGAAAGCTTTTATTTGGAAAAAGCTCAACTCATTTTGAATTAAACATCATTTCATATTAATTACGAAATGCAACGATAAGTACGAGCCATTTAATTTTGCAAAATAATTCCAATCATAATACTTTTTCTTTACTATACATAAGGAAAAGTTTAAGAACAAAAAAAAAAAAACGTTATTCTTCAATAGAAGAAATTGATCTAAAGTCTATTTTTACATTATGCAAATAAATTTCAAATTCATCTGTTCAAACCATTGCAAAACTCTTTATTAGACTTTGTAATGATCACCGTTCACCTCTAGTTTATATTTTTGCATGCATAAATTGCGTAATAACTTATAGGATGAAAGCAATCATGATAATAATCCTTATTACAAGGTTACTTCTTTATAGAAGTACAAATATTCATTTAAAAATAGCACAACTATATAGATTCTTAAATCTATTATTAAAAATCTGTACAAAGATACTTTTTTTTTAAAATATCATGGAGCCAAGCTACATCAATTTATTATTCAAATAGTGTGAGAACAATAATAAACTTTAGAGATTTAATTAAATAAAAAAATATGTAACTTAATATCTCATTTATCTACTCCCATTGATTTTACTATCAAATTTGAATACATAAAACTTGAATAAAACTATAAGTATT
This sequence comes from Embelia ribes, assembly GCA_001753735.1. NCBI lineage: Eukaryota > Viridiplantae > Streptophyta > Magnoliopsida > Ericales > Primulaceae > Embelia > Embelia ribes. Next base: position 8,127 of record MKEJ01085998.1, on the reverse strand, counting down.
GGATTTTATATTAGGTCAACAATAAGACAATCAACCCCTTTTCTAAAATCCAATTCTTTAGATCTTACTGTGAGACTAACAGTTTTCCAACGTCCAAAGAGAAAAACTTCTAACTTTTTTTATTAGACTCTTTTTCAATAATATTTTTATATCGCTCTTTTCAAGAGATTCATACCGTGTAGAAAATTATAGTCGTAGAAATACAAGTATATATATAGGAGTTTCAAAATAGCTGTACTCTACTTGTATTTATCTCTATTATGTATGATTTTCTTTTTAAAAGTGAAATATACAAATACATAAAGATGAGTCAACGTTAAGAGGAACTTTATATATACTCATCTTGATAATCTTAATGTGAATACATTAGTCCCTTTTTTTTTTTCTTTTACAAAAAACAATGATCATTGTTAATTAACGTGCATTAGTTTCCGAATCATGATGCAATTTTGTTATAGAATAGATTGATAACCAATATTCAAATTTAACCTTTTAGAAACTATAGTAATAAATACCCAAACAAAAATGGTTTCCTAAACAAACTTGAGTTTACATAAACTGATTATTTCAAAAAATGGATAAATGCTAAAAACAATGTTTATAACGTGAACATATCAACCAAACTTTTATGACAATAAAATTTCATGTAAGAAAATAAACAATATTTCTTAAGAATTTAAACATTTATCCTTATTATTTCTTTTCTTATGAACATAAAAATTTATCCTTATTAAAAAAAAAAAAAAACTTACAACAATTCAATATCTTTCTCCATGTTTTCATAAGATTCCTACATATTCATTTAGAGAAACCTTAAACATAACGTCCTTTTATTTCTTTCAATGATATTGGTAAATATAGTCACCCAATAATGTTTATTTAATCAATATAATTGGACATGTAGGCAACCAAATTACAAATGAATAAATAAACCAAGGTGATCATGGACATACTAATACCAACTTATAAACATCCATCAAGAATATTTTTGGACATGTGGGCAACTAAAAATATAAAAGACTAAATTAATAACATGGAATTAAAGATAAAAGTACCAACATCATCATCCATTGTCAAGATTTATGACCGGTGGGCAACCAACATCTAATTGGATGCAAAATAACTTTTAATCGTAATATTCACTAACAATGATTAAAATATGTATTGTATTTTAATTAACCAATAATATGAATATTTGTTAAAATATTGTTAGATACTTAAGTATATAATATGAAGGCATAAACTTAATATTCATTAAATTTGATTAAAACATGCATTGCATTTAACCAAACAATGATATGAATATTAGCCAAAATATCATTATATACGAATATATACATACATGACTTGAACATAAAATCTAATATTTATCAATTTGACTAAAGAATGTGTTGCGCTTTGATCTATCAATATTATGAATATTAGATAAACAAAAAGTGCACACATATATATGCATGGCATGCAGGATAAAGCGGACTTATTACTAATATTAAACAAATTTGATTAACACATGCGTTGAGTTTCAATCTACTAAATATGAATATTAGCTAAACTTTCTTCATGTATATATATTCATAATCTTTTTATTAATTTTCTTTTCTTCCCTTTCTTTTAGGAGAGAATGATAATAAAACTTAAAGTCATTCTCAAATACTAAACATAAAGGAGATATACCTTATTCCCGAAAGAAAATGAAAAAAGAAAAAAAAAAGTCATACAACAAGAATTCTAATTAATTTCCTTAGCCACCTTTGAAAGCAACATAAATTATAAATTTTATGTAGAAAGTTTGGTGACTAAACAATGAAGTATAAATTATATGCTTCTTCACATATATGCAATCCAATAATAAACATGATATTGTGATGCTTATCCATGCTTATATGAAGCTAAAAATAACTTCTTTTTCAACAAAGTAAATAACTTTTAAATAAAAAACTTTCTTTATGAGTCTTACTGGCAAAAGAATATATGCTTTTTTTTTTTACCTTGCAAACATAATTTGATTATTTAGGAACATTATGAGATTGTAAACCTAAACTCCGATACCACATATTAGTTATCATCAAATAACATGAACATTTTAGCTATGTTAAACATACATAAAAATACATAGCTAAAGGATCTTAATCTTCATAATATTTAGTAAAAAAAAGGGTTAGGAAATGTACCTTAGCATGAGAAAGAGTAAGCGGGATGCATGAATCCTTACTCACAGAAATAACGAAAATAAGTATGTGATATGACACAACTTGTTAGAGAAATGAATTTCTTCCTCTTACCCTTTTTTCACAGTTATAAATTTTTTATATGTTACACAAATGGATGGAATTTGTGTATTTTATATAGGGAGAGGGAGGACCCATCTTCTTGAAATCCTTCAATCCCTACAGTAGATTAAAATAAAAAACTTAATATCCACCATTCATTATAGTAGAATATGTAAAACTTGTAACTCGTATATTTGTTGCCATTAGCCTCTAATTCACTTATGGTGAGTCACTCCTTAAGGCAGTGGCCTTTTAATCCTTTTTGGTATATAAAACCTGATTCTCATATGGGTTTGCCTCAGATTTTCAGTCTCTTTTCTGGGCTTTTATAAAAATTGTTTTTTGGATTTTCAATTCTGTGATTAAAGATAAATAGTACCATTTGTGGGTCTTTGTGTTTGTAGCTTGAGTTAAATACATTGAAGGTGTAAACTTTGGTTTCAACTTTTTCGATTATGCGAATTTCCTCTCCTGTATCTCTCAACTTCCACATCAAAATTTTGACGACATTATCTCCTCTTTTCTAATTAGCTTCATGCTTATTTATGTCAATGTAATCGATTATATTAGAACTAGATAAATACTCAATCAAAGATCCTTCGATTCTGTGTGGGATTGATGTTCATGATTTTGCATATCTATGCTTTTTCTATGTTTGATATGCTTTCGGGATTAGAATTGACTTGATTACTTTGTCTTGTCAGATACATCATGGTTTTTTAGTTGATAAAAGTGACACTATGATGCAACTTATTTTTTTGTTGAATTCTCAACTTCTCTTTTCAATTTAGAACTTTTTTTATTTTTATTTTGAAGTAACAAGAGCTTTGATTTATCAATTTCTCCTTCGTACTTTTCATATATTGGAAAACTTAGAATTACGAAACCTATTATAGGGATTGGGCTGAGTTTATGGTTTTATGTGGTAATATAACTTAGGGTTTCGATGAAGTCTCAAGTTCTTTTTTCAATTCGAGATTTTTTTTTTTTTTAATCAAGATTGGTTTTTTTTGGTGGGATTTATGAGTTATGCGATTGGTTTATTGTTTCTTACTTTTTATATATCAGAAAAATTGAATTGCAAAACCCATAATAGGAGTTGGGCTGAGTTTATAGCTTTATGTATTAATATAAATTGAGGATTTCTATGAACTGTCAAGTTCTTTTTTCAATTAAATGGCTTTTTTATTTTGAAGCGAGGCTGACTTTTTATTAGTGAAAGTGACATTTATCATTTTATTACTTCATTTTATATGTGCTAATATAGAAAAGGCATGATTTTTTTTCTTGCAAAGTTCTTGAACTATTGCAACTCAATAAGTCTTAAGTACTACTAGAGAATTATGTTTGAAATAAAATATACGGTGCAAGATGCACACGATATCGAACAAGAGAGAATTTTGCTTCGAAAAGAACCAATCATCCCATTCTTTGTTCATGGTTTTGGGAACCCAATTTCTTTTTTCAATTTAATAGTTTTTATTTTGAAGCAAGAATGGTTTTTTGTTAGTCGGATTTATTAGTTAATTCCTCAATATTCATGGTTTTGGGAACCCAATTTCTCTTTTCAATTTAATAATTTTTATTTTGAAGCAAGAATGGTTTTTTGTTAGTAGGATTTATTAGTTAATTCCTCAGTACTTTTTATATATAGAGATATGTTGATTAATATAAGCTTAAAGTTTCAATGAAGTCTGAGGTTCGTTTTTTGATTTGTTTGTTTCTATTTTGAAGAAATACTGAGTTTTTATCAGTGGGAGTTATATTTAGCTGTTGATATAATATTTGGATTTGGGTAAAGTCTCAAATTCTCATTTCAATTCAATTTTCATATTTGAAGAAAGACTTCTTTTGTATTAGTGGGTTTTATTTTTTAGAAGTTGAGTAAATTTTTGGACATCCAAAATAGATTTATTTACGACTTTCTTTTGTTTACTTCTCTTTTCCACTAGAAAATTTTAAATCCAACTTCCAGCTTTAATAAAATAAAATTTTATCTATTTATAATCGCAAGGACAAAACGATGAATGATTTTGTATTCTACGTGCGATGAGCTGTAAAATTTTAAAGTTTGTAGTATAGTGTGAACTTTGTATTATGATCATTCTAAGAAATTAAAAACATGTCTTGTGCAATGCATGAAATTTGCCACTAGTAAAATTAAAAAGTTGTTTTAATAAATAGTATAATATTTTATAAAATGATATTTTTTTTATTATAAAAAGACAAAAATATATATTTATGGAAAATATAATAAATCTAAGTGATATTATAATATTAATTAATGATAGAAGAAATAGAAACGATTTCTCAAAGCACCTTAATGCTGTATCATTAGAAAAATAGGCTATAAAAAGTAAATACTTTAAATTTACCGAACATCTAAGATTACAATTTCTTAAAAAAAAAAAATAGAAACAACTAACCAACAATAATACCAATATGGCCCATAAGTCTTCACCTAGAGCTATCGTTAGGGGCATGGAATCTCGAATTTCAAAAAACTATTAATTATACATATATTTTTTAAAAGCTATCTTTCTAATCATAACGATATATTAGAATGAAAATACCATATATTTATTGCATATGATTGAAAGTATTTACATAGAACTTACTAAGAATAGCTTAGAGGGTTAAAATTCATCTCACGATTAGGAGGTTATGAGTTCGATTCACTCTTCTGTAACCTACGGGCTCCAATATATCAAAAAAGAAAAGCATTTATTAATATAAAAGTACATTAAAGTTTTATTTTGATTGTTCCTTTTTCCTCTGTTTTTTCTATCATCTCTTCGTCTAATTTTTTCTTAATGCTCCATATAAACTACGAAAGTTTGCGTTTTAAAATGCAATGGACAAGGGTATTGTTCAAGTAGTTGATCATTATTTAATTCAATTTATTTAAAATTTCAAATAAGTCATTGCCTGCAAGGATTAAAGAAAACTTTCCGTCTTAGAAGATATAATTTATCTTCAATTATTAGTGTTATTTTAAAACTCTTCTGTGCTTTTTATTTTTATTTTGTATTAAATGTTTCTTCCACATTACGAATCAATTGAATGTATTTCTGCTAGGTGGATTATACTTTGCCCCATGATATTACTAACAATTTAAAATTTTCTCTTCAGGTTTTTAAACCACAATTTATCGTCTTGAGCTATCCGGTTTTAAATCACCGATTTGAGGAATGAGAACGGAAGGTGAAAGTATGGGATCTGTAATTAAAAAATTGGTAAGAATGAGAATGAAAATAGAAACAAAAGTAAAAATAAAAAATGGGACTGTATCCTGTACACGAATGATTTTGTATACATCGGGTTAACTTGCGACTTGCTGCCATACTTGACATTGACTTTTTAAAAAATTATGATAACCAACAAATGCCTTTAATAATAAATAAATAAAATAAGATCCTCTCTCTCCCCCTTCCTTCAATCCCGCTTTTCTCTGTTTTATTTATTTTCATTAAATTTCAAATTGAACAAAATAAAGTTCCTAAAACTTTGTAACAAATGTTATCTCATTTATCAATTGAGAAATGTATATCTTAATTTTTAACACAAATAAAAAAATCCAAAAAATACAAATTTCTAAAATCATCTTCTTAATTTTTGTAAAAGTTTATGCAAAAGCCAAATTATTATCATCATCCAATTATTTAAAATTTCAATAAATAGGAGTATGTTAAATTGAACAAAATAAGACATCACGTCAGCTCATTAATATGAATTTTTCGACATCACTGATTGCTACTGAAAGCCATTTATTTGTCCAATATCGTAATGTGTAAAAGCCAACTATTGTTAATAATTTTAAATCATCATTTTCACTTAAATTATCTTGCAATAATCACATAAGGCGGCTTACAATTTTTACTTATATGAATTACAATAATTTCTACCCCATTCTTCTATACTTTACGCCCAAATACCTAAAACTCTAGAAATAAAATGCTCTTAAAATGATCCCTAAAATCATTACTTCCACAAACTAAGTCTCTTAAAAAATTAAATAACTCCATACTAAATTCCCAATTTATTTAATTTAGCACCCTCCTATAATAGGAAGAAAAAAAAAAGGAAAGGAACCGAAGAGGTTTTCAACTTTTTCTACTTTAGTGAGGGTAATTAAGTATTTTCCTAAACTTTAGGAGGAAAATGTAATTATAAGAAATTTTTTGGGCCAAGTTCAATTTACCAAACAACCCAATAAAATATAGTCAAACTACTTATACGGTGGCATCAGCATATTTGTCATCTTTGGTTTTGTCAAACCATTATCCGAGTATTATATTATTTATTCTATTACGTATTCCAATTTTATATTTCACAAGTGGCCCACAGATTATAGTTTTCATTAAATAAACTTTCCAGTCGACAAAAGCACTTTTTTCTTTGTTTCGCATCCATGTTTCAACATTTCAAGCTTCACATATATTAATTAAGGAGCAACAGACACATACGTAATACGGGCATAACTTTGTTGAAATAGTAGAAAATTTTAATAATTAAAATAAAATTGAAAAAGATTTATATAGAATGGCAAATATAATTAAATTAAACTAATGCACTGTTAATAAAATTTGGAGGCAAGAATTCATATTCCCTTTATGCCCCTTTATCTGTCGATGTGATGAATTGATTAGTAAGAAAGCGAAATGGGTTTTTGGCTTTCGAGCAAGGATGTGGCAAATTATTAGTCATAAAAATAGAATTTTATAACAAAAAATTTATAGAATAATTTTGTAACTTTATTTAAAAAATTATATTTTTATGATTAAAAAATTATTTCTCATATTTAAACATTTTTAAAGAATGTTAGATAAACTTAGCCCAACGTTTTGAGTAGGACATAGAGTGTTCAACGCCCAACAAAAGTGAGATCACCCGGAGTTCCAAAAATTGTCTCTTCTATTATTTTTTTTTCTAAATCAGACCAACTAGGTTTATTTAAGTAGCAATTTAAAAAGGGAAAATTTGTAGTGTCATCTAATGATATATTAAATTCTTTGTAACACTTAGAAAATTCATGGTGGGTAAAAGTGGTTGACATTTTGGATTTATTATTATACGGGTTAATAGTGGAAAAATAAAAAAAATATAAAATACTCTCTCTCTCTCTCTATATATATATAATAATGAAAGAAGTAAAAAGAAATTGACAGGCGCAGGCTAAGAAGGAGGGAAGTCCTTTCAATACAATAATTTTTTTTTTCCAATGCCATACACAGCAATTAATTTGATTTCGGTACAAATTATCATAAATCAAAAATAATTATTACTATTATTTTTTTAATTCCAAAATAGTTATAGTATGTTTTTTTAATTTATAGCAAATTTCAAAACATAATAATTTTGTTAAAAAAAAATTCTTATATAATTTTATGTAAAATGATCCTCGTATTAACTTGGTTTTCAAGAAAAGAAAGCGACGGTTTAACATGCGCAGGGGCGCACTAACTCAAGCAATGACCAAATAAACGAAAGCTAATCACAGCAATGGTCCCTATAGTTTTAACTAAAATTCTATTTGATCTTTGAGGTTTCAATTGCAACTCTGATAGTCTCTATGAATATGCATGCGACCATTGGTCCGTTGAAAGGCAAAAGTTATATTAGAAAAAATCGTGACCATCCATTTGTACTTCATTTAAGAGTAAATTACTATTTTCACTACTATTTTCATGCTGTTTTCGTTTTTATTTTGAGCATGTTCAAGGTTGGGGACGTTTTGGGGGGCTATCGAAGGGTTTCATGGTCTCAAAAGTCTTATTTGCATAAGTTTTTCATGTTTGATAGGTGTTTTGCTAATAAACTTCTCCAGAAGTGGACCGTTCTAAAAGTCCAACTGTAG
>MKEJ01085982.1:0-16347 GCA_001753735.1 Embelia ribes | reverse complement strand
TTAAATATATTTTGAGTAGCTATTTTATTGAATATGGTTGGAGTTGCTCTAACAACTTAAATTTTTCGATGAGATAGTTGCACAATCCAAATAAAAGTCAAATTGTATTTATTGGTTAAAAATAAGCTAAAATAAGGAAATGTGTTAAATAATATAATAAATAATATAAAACACATATTCATAACAGTTTAACCCTTTGTGTGAGATGCTTGCACAATTTGTTTGATGATTATTTTTAAGTAAATAAGTTATTTTATTTATGATAAAACAAACGGATGTATCTGATTTATTTAGTTAAAACAATAAATAAAAATAGCTTAAAATCAAAAATCAAATAATGTCTATATTTCAAATAAAAAATAAAAAAAAATTGCAACTTATCATAGGAAACCAAAGAAGCCCCAAAATTGCAGTCAAGATAAACAAATTTTACTTTTAACAATTTTGACCATTCTCACCTCTAGACAAATAGGTGGTTCTAGAGAGATTGAAAGATAGTAGGACAAGGCCATGAGGTCAATCGTACCTCCTTGTTTTATATAAACGATCTTTTCTTTCTAGACGAGCTAAGAAACTAAGCAACTACATCTTTTGTGCACTTGAGAGGTTTTATTCAACTCTCTTTTGTGATCTTAGTTTTTAATTTATTGAGTTTATAATCATCGTCAATTCATTTCTTAATTTCCTGAAAACTTTATATTTGCCCGAGTTGATAGTTGTTTCTTTTATAGAATAATCACTCGGAGTTACTTCCTCCGTCCACAAATAATTGTACAGTTTGACTGTACATTTTTTTTTATGCTTTAAAATATAATGATTTAATATATTAATGTAACAAACATAACAAATTCATCCTCATTTTATATTCAAAAATTTTAATTTGATATTTTTTGTTAGATTCAAATATTAAATTCTTATATATTTATTTTTATTTTTAAATATGAATAATCAAACTGTGCAATTATTTATGCACGAAATGTGCATGATATTTATCGCATCCTTGCCTATTATTTCATCATTTGGGCCAAAAATTTAACTTTGAGAATCCGTATTATTATGGCATGAAAAGATTGGGCCTGACATCGTGACCAAAATAAGTAGTACGAGAGTGTAATAATTTTATATAGCCTGCAAATTTGTGCGACACATTATCGTTCATCAATACGGGAGGCTAAATTTTAATTTCAATTTTAGGTAGGACTATAGTATTCTAATCTCATCCGTTGATCTGGATATGATTACTGTAACAGATGATGATATTTAGGACCCTTGTTTTTTCCCAATGTTAAAAAAACCAATGGGTAAAAAATTGTACTATATATACATAGATCACACAAAAGTTCAAGCTATGAAAAGATATATTTAACTTTTGGTATTGAATTGGGCACCGAGAGAGAAAAGAAATGACACCTATTGGATTTGTGGTTGAAATTTAACAATTGCTTAGCTAGAGCTTAGAGTAGATTTTTTCTCATAACTTGAAAATGGGCTACAATTAGAGTTCAAATTTAATGGTGCTTTGTCCTTAGCTAGGGCCTATGTTGCGGGCTTACTCTCAATATAGTAAATGTTTTTTTTTTAATATACATGAAATTTTTTAAACAGAATTACGGTACTTTGATGATAATTAAAAGTACTATAAGTTAAAAATAATTTATTGTAATTAAAATTAATTACTAATAGTAAGTTGAACTAAATTTATAGTAATTTATTTGTCAAAACATAATAATTCTTGCAAATTACAAGAAAAATAATTCTTGCACAGAGAGGACTTCCCTGTAATACAATTTGTACTGCATAATTTAAAATGAACTTTGCAGCTTATATTTTCAATTTGTCAGTTTTTTCTTTAAAATTTGGACACGTTTTCGCTGTTCAGTATTAACCTTAATAAATTTATTTATTGTTTTGATCTCGATAATCAGGAAGTTTCGAATTTGATATATTCAATTTTTTTTAGCAAAAAATTAATTAATTAATTAATTTAAAAACAGCAACTAAAGAACCCAGAGTTAAAATTGTTGTAAAAGGCTCATATCAAAGTAGTTGTGTAAATGTCAATTGCATACTAGCACTAAACCAGGAAGATTTTTTGTCGGAATTATTCTATGGAGAAAAAAGTTCCATTGCATTAGGAGAATTGGGATTTTCTAGTAAACCTCGATTCACAAATAATTTGTTAAGGAATCAACACTACCAAGAACTTATTGCTCGTTTTTTTTTTTACTTGATCGGTCACTATTTGGTTACTAAGTCACCATATTGCGGAGCGGGAGCGTGAGAACGTCAAGCAAAAAACAGCAAAAATGAGAGCGAAAGCGAGAACAATAATTGAAAGCAGAAGCATTTCCAGTCCTCAAAAGAATTTTGTGACTTACTTCAGTTATATGTATTAAGCTATTGAAATTGGTCATTGACTAAAATGCTCGATTAAAACAGAAAATAAAATTTAAACATGATTACTAAGGGTAAAAGAAAATGACGGACTACATCGAGATAATGAATATCGGTAAGGTGTATGTTTCATTTAATTTTACTTAAAATACTCTTGTTTGAATAAATCATTCGAATATTTCAATTCAAACACATTTTTTCAACATTTGATTCCTACTCTTCGCTTCCTGTTAGTAGGCATTTTCTTTTTCTTTTTTTTTATATTCGGAATGATTTGAATTTACCTCCTAGGTCCAACAATTAAACGTATACATATATATATATAATTTACTTTCTATCCAGTCTACAGATTTTTTTACAGAAATGGTTTGAAAGAAGAGGCCGATATTGTAAAAATTCTATACACCTATTGTATATATATAGAAACTGAACGTTCTTAAAAAATGCTCTTTGATTTCAAGTTTGTTTGGTAGTCACACTTATGTTTAAAGAATTTCAGATAACGACATTGAGAACACAAGTTTTCAAGATATGACAAAATTAATTCCATAAACTTCCAAAATAATTTCACGATTTCTTAAAATTTGACTACCTTGATTCAAATCCCGTAAGCCCGTTCAAATTGTTGAAAAATTAAACAAATTCTAGTTGTGATAACGAAAAGTGTAGTCTCATAATTTCTTTAAAAAAAAAGAAGAAGAGTGTAATATTAAAATAAATTATTTTCGTTTATAGTATCTATTAGTTAAGCTATAGTTGGGTGGGTTTGGATTTACCTAACCTATTTTTGTGGGCCTGCAAATAGGAAACTAATAATTATTGGTGAATATCATTTACAAAACATTCATTTTTGTGAAAAGAAAAAATGAAATGAATAGTATTATCTTATGTGAGAGTGTACAAATGTTTTTGCAAATGAATTGGAAATAATTTTTGTGGTTTTGTAATTTTTCTTTTCGTTTTGTTGAATAAATCACCACTTGAAAACATTAAACTTGAAGTAAAGAAAAATAACGTGTCCATTTAACTATTGAGATCAAACACTCGTGATTGTACCAAATCGAATAAAAAAAGGGATTTGAAAACAACCCTCAATCTTCAGGATTATGGTAGTTTTAAAAACATTCTATTTGAAAATTAATCCAAAGTTTGTTCCATAAAATGGAGTAAATTCTATAATAGTACTCCAAACTTTCATCTAGAATTTTATCTAGTCCCTATTTTCCAATTGAAGCAATAATAATCTCAAATTTTAAATAAATGACATATATCATATTGTGGATGCAAAATTTTTTTTATGATGAAAATCAAATCACCAACATGCGATTTATTTATAGATAAATTAGTCTTTTTATGATCTTTTATATCTTTTTCGTCTCTTACTTCGAGCATTTTAGGATTTTAACTTGAGAACATACCATAAAAGGAAAAAATGTTAGTTTTGTGAATATTTGAGAACCGAATCTAATAATTGTTAAAAATTTTGGAACTATAATTGTTCTAATTTGAAATTATGAGCTGAAATTATTGGGAACCAATGTGTTAACCCAATATCGTGTCACAAACAATATATACGCACCACACCCATTTAAATTCCTTAATTATATTATTCCTACCAAAAAAAAAAAAAAGTCCCCACCATCTTTCTTAAGCCATAACAAACTCAAACTCTCCTTGTTTGACCTTCCCTTACCTTATCTCTCTCATTCTCTTTCTAATCTCTCCCATTAGAGAAGAAGAAATGGAGGAAAGTGGGAACAATCATCATAAGAAAAGGTCCACTTACTTGCCAAAATTATGTTCCAGTACCTCCATCAAAGGTGTTAATCTCCCAAAGTTGAACCATCTCTCCTCGTCCTCGTCTTCATCCTCGTCCTCTTTCGACGACCCTTCGTCTCCGAGAGTGAGTTGTATGGGGCAAGTCAAGAAAGACAACACGTCTTCAAATACTAAAAATCATTATAAGTTCTTCGCCGCCACTGTCGTCACCAGAACCGCCACGTCGCACAGGTTTAAGGGGAACCTTTGTCGAAAGAAGAGCACAAGCTCAACCACTCTCGCAAAAGGGTATAAATGTAATTTTACTCCACCAGAGGTAAATATTTGGCAGATGGATCCGCCATTGCCAGTGGTTAAGAGGGTAAAGGATCCGGGTTTTGATAGGGAGGAAGTGAATCTGTGGAAGAGGAGAAGTGAATTTGCGTCGAAGAATTTAGAGCTTAGTCATATCGATATACCTAATAATTGTTATTTTCTACCGATTGTGGATAACGGGGGAGTGTTCGGAAGGCAACGAGAGATACACCCTAGTTTGAAGACCGTCTCGTGTTAAAGTAAGAGAATATATGAGAAGAAAGAATTATACTATAATGTTGTGTTTGAAGCTCTTTCATTCTCGCTCAATTTTTTCTTCTTTGCTTTATCTACCCCGAAACGCGAAGCTTTTGCGTTTCGAGTGAAAATTTCTTTTTTATGTTAAGAAAATAGTTAATCACCACATGGGTTGTTGCGTCCTAACTTTATTCTTGATTCATATGATCCGAAATTGAATTAATTTAGTCAAAATACTATTTAAGTTTGGGAAATAATTCTTATAGTAACCACAAACGTTTTATTTCAAAATTTTGTGCAAATTATAATCTCATGTAAAAAATATTTAGAAAGTATAGTGCTTTAAACAAGTATTCTTGGAAGAAACAATGTTTTCTGTTTTTTGCTGATGTCTGGATCATAATCATAAACTGAAACATTGTTTTCTTTAATTTCTTTTTAAAGTGATAACAGAATTCAATTATAAAATCCATACGCTATGATGGGTGATTTCCATTAATATATACACATATTTGTGCACTTGCACAATATATTTAGGCTCGTCTTCAATACTTTTAAACCGAGATTACTCACGTCGAAATGAACCTTATGGTTAGCATTAGTAATCTTAGTACTTATCATTAGTAATCATTCTCGAAAAATTGTTACAACTTCAATCGAAGTTTTCCACATTAATTATGCTTTTATTTATTGATCAAAATTAGAAAATCATGGAAACATCAAAGCATAATCCATGGTTACATTTCCGCACTTCAGGTGAACAATCGGATACCAAAGTACTATATTTTTTAGGGATTGGTTTCAATTTATGGTATATCATTTCATTTATTTCAAATTACACCTTATGGTTTAAAGTCTCAATTCAATTTGTCCTCTATTTTCTCAGTTATTGAATTTACTCCCTATACTTTTACATTTATTTCAATTTATTCCAATCTTTTTTGCATATTTCAATTTGCTCCTGTAATTATAATGTTTCATTACAAAAATAAAATAAGCGATTGAAATGGAAGTTTTAAATTAGCGCAAATATTTTGGTGAAAAAAAAAGGTCATTTATAGATCTTATAACCTTTTTAATGCACATTTTAAGATAATATTTAGTAAATTTATCTCAATAATTAATAATTTATAAAATTTAAAAAGTTGTATTAAACAAATCCTCTATCCCTTAACGAAACTACTTGCACACTAAAAAAAATTGAAAAATTTAAGGCAATTATTTCAATAAGTTATCTTTTATTAAAGTTAAATATTTTAATTATTAGGGACAAATTGAAACAATACAAAATGACTTGGCTAAATTAGAACAAGTCTAAAAGTATAGCGAATAAATTTTAACAAATTAAAATTAAGGGGGCAAATTGAAACGAGAATGGAAATGATGGGGGCCAATTTGAAACAAATGAAAGAATAGGGGCAAACTGAAACAAGAACCAAAGGATAAGGTGCAAACTGGATTTTACCTAAAATTTTAAACTGGTTACGTCTAATATTTTTCTTAATTGCATCCAATTTTTTTCTTAAATAAAAATAAATTAACTTATTTGTTCAAAAGTTACAATGAGACAAATCCCCCCGTAGTCAATAATGTATCCAAATTTAGAAAACTTGTTTTGTTTCCCAAATATGCCGATATGCTTTAATTCGATCATATTATTTGTGGATCAAAAGGAAAAACCTTTGCCAAAGTACGCCGAAATAAATAAACAATCAAACGAGATGGAAAATATATTTTTGCCAAGTGCCAATATAAGTCATAATTGAACATAATCGCCAAAGGGAAATCTATTGCTCAACATTTTTAACCACACAAGTTAAGCAAATCAATTGGCCTTATGAAGAGATTTTTATTTTCTCGGTGTTGTAAAAATTTCGATTCACAAGTACGAATACTAGTTTCATATTTGTTTGGTTGCAACTTTTAAGTAAATAAATCAATTTATTCCTGTTGTAAAAAATATTAAAAAAAAATGGATGCATTCAATTTACTTCGGCCTAAACAATAAATAAACTCAGTTTAAAAATCAAATGCAATTCCATTTTCAAGCAAACAACCAGAAAAATTGAAATTTCAAAACTGTAACTAAACAAACCTTAGATGCAAAAATGACTGGTTTGGTCCTGCTTTGGATATTCCGATACGGTACAGAGCTTAATGTAACTAATTTATATTTATCGGACGCTTTGTTAATTATTGAAAAGTTTAGTGGTAACATAACAGTTTCGGACATTTCCATGTTTAGGAACAGACAACCTTTGCCTAATCCTCATGTCCAAATCGGTAAGCGAATCCCATGAGAATCTACGTGTCAGTCACCCACTCATCCCAACAAGGAAGCCTTTACCGGGTGATTCGGTTACTGTCACTTTTGACCTCCCTTAGCCGGTGGTATATCAACCTATATATATATATATATATGTTCCACACACTGTATCCACTGCCTTCGTTACAATTGAAGTCCACGGATTTCCCAAGGTTTGTTCCTCAAATTTTTTTTTGTGATATTTTTTTTTTCAGTTTTTATTAGTTTATAGAAATTATGAACGGAAAATAGTATTATTTTTATTAGCTATTATACAGAGAAAGTTCTTCAATCATTATTGGTTAGCTTTCTTTGCTTGTAGTTTTTAAGCAACTAAGCTAATTTATTTTTTGTGCAAAAAAAAATTGGATATATTTAGATTGAAACTTACAGTTTATTTAGGTCAAAATAACAAATAAGTTTAATTTAAAAATTGGATAACCAAATACAATGTAATTTTAAGTAAATACACTAGAATTTAAAAATTGCAACCAAACAAGGTCTAATGCTCAGTCTGGCCTGGTTATACTTATTTTTGTTTGGAAATTGTCACACGTTGTGTTTGGTAAATTTAAAGCGTCAAGTTGTATTTGCTCTTCGGAGAATAATTTTAGAAGCAGAGTGCTTTCCAAAGTTGTTGTGCTTTTGCTTTCATTAATTATCAAAATAATGTCAATTACAATTATTACATTTCTCATTTATATCTACTTTTGTATTTTTACAATAAAAAAATATTATTTTACCAAATTTTATATTACTTATCAAAGCAATTTTTAAAATTTATTTAACAAACACTACGATTTTATCAGCTTTCAGAATGAGTGGATTTTGAAAGCAACAATATTCCCAAACTAAACCTTACCATTGCTCCTAAATTCTAAGCCATTTTAGAGTACCTATTTCATCCCCCAAATTCTAATCCATATATCTTCAACTTTAAATATTGGAACAAAAGAAAATGCTCATATCAGGCCCTTTATACGTAAATTCAAATTGGCAAATATTGCAGCAAACTCCTTCTGTTTTAGCGGTTGAATAAATTGATACACAAGTTTAGAGTTCCTTGATTTAGTTTCTAAATTTTAAGATAGGGAAACATTTAGGGTCACTGTATATGTGAATGTGCAATTGGTCCTTCTAATTGTGTTTTATGAGCTAAAACATTGTTCATCGGTACTTTCATACAAAATATAGCACACACATTGCACAATTGCATCTTTCTTTACGTTCGGTGCCAATCGTTGAGCGATTGAGGGTCTATTTCAGATCAATTTTATAGAAAAAAAAAAACTCACTCAAAATGTGATGAGGAAAAACTAGTTCACTATGTAGGCACAAAAACACATTTGGCAACAAAGAAACAATTGTGTGTTTTTGGTGGTATAGGGACAGGTTTTTTTGGATTTTTCTTATTTGGAAAGCATAGTTTAGTGTTTTGATTATAGTGAAATGTATTTTTCCTCTTAATTACTGGGAAGAAAATTTGTAATTCAAAATCAAGTCCTAATCTAATGGCAAAGCATGGGGAAAAAGGTTTTACTTTTTTGCATCATTACTTTTGAGCAATTAGTGCTTATTTGAGACAAGAAAGCCGAATTTTCAAAATAAATAAATAAATAAAATTCAATAGATAAAGCACCGGTTCTTAACCAGAGATTTTCATATGCACTAGAGAAAGCTAAAATTAAAATTTCACCCGAAACTTTATAAGCTTGAACAATGGTGAGTTTTGATTTATGCTTTGGACAGTAATATTGTCTAAGTTAGCTTTTTGTTGTGATACAAATGCAGATTATTAATCAATTGTAAAACTACTCCAAATTACTCGAAAAACACTTGATTATGTCTCCCACCTGCACGGAAGCATACGAAAACGGGCACACCAAACACGCGGATGGTGAATCCTCAATATTCGAAATTGAAGACACCGATCTCTCGCGTCTATTGGACAAGCCAAGGCCAATAAACATTGAAAGGAACCGGTCCTTTGACGAGAGGTCCTGTACGGACATGTCCATCACTATGTCACCACCTCGCCATTTTTACAAAAATTTGGATAACTCTTCCCACACGTTTGATCTTCTTGATAGCGTTTACTCCTCGAGTAGATTATCGGGATTTAATTCTCCTCGGGCATATAATATTGAGCCACATCCTATGATTTTAGATGCTTGGGATGCTTTGAGAAGGTCTTTGGTTTCCTTTCGTGGTCGACCGGTTGGGACTATTGCAGCTTTAGACCATTCCGCTGAAGAGCTCAACTATGATCAGGTAAAATTGATCAAAATTAGTTGGCTTATTTGTTTAAAAGTTGCAATCAATCGAACCCTTAAAAATTACTATTCAAGTATACTTGGAAAAGTGATTTCATAATTTCAAGAATTCATTTTATTTTGGTAGGTATTTGTGAGGGACTTTGTCCCGAGTGCCTTGGCTTTTCTCATGAACGGAGAACCCGAAGTCGTAAAAAACTTCATCTTAAAAACGCTTCGTCTCCAATCGTGGGACAAAGTGGTCGATCAATTCAAGCTCGGAGAAGGAGTAATGCCGGCTAGCTTCAAAGTACTACACAACCCCATTAGAAACTCCGAGACCATAGCTGCTGATTTTGGTGAGAGTGCCATAGGCCGAGTTGCCCCTGTCGACTCAGGCTTCTGGTGGATTATATTGCTGCGGGCGTATGCAAAATCAACAGGCGATACGTCATTGACGGATATGCCCGAATGCCAGAAGGGTATACGCCTTATTTTGAGTATGTGCCTTTCGGAAGGGTTCGATACTTTTCCAACTCTGCTCTGTGCCGATGGTATGGTTGATCGTAGAATGGTATGAATCCTTTTTTTTTTTTTTTTAATTACTATTTGTCCAAAATATTTATTTTATAATTCTTTCCGGGAAAAAGATCCGGATTAACAAGCGTATAATTTTGGTTACGGTGTTTACGGGTACCCCATTGAAATACAAGCACTTTTCTTCATGGCCCTAAGATGTGCTAAATTGCTACTAAAGCACGACGAAGAGGGCAAAGAGTTTGCGAATCGAATAGTTAAGCGCTTACACGCTTTAAGCTACCACATGAGAAGCTACTTTTGGCTCGACATTAAGCAACTTAACAACATATACCGGTACAAGACAGAGGAGTACTCGCACACAGCTGTCAACAAGTTCAATGTCATGCCCGATTCTCTCCCTGATTGGGTGTTCGACTTCGTACCTAGCTGTGGAGGCTACTTCATCGGGAACGTGAGCCCTGCAAGAATGGATTTTAGGTGGTTTTGTTTGGGTAATTGTATAGCAATTTTGTCCTCATTGGCTACTCCCGATCAAGCTTCTGCAATAATGGATTTGATCAAGGAGCGTTGGCAAGAGTTGATTGGGGAAATGCCATTGAAAATTTGTTATCCGACAATGGAGAGTCACGAGTGGAGGTTCGTGACAGGCTGTGATCCAAAGAACACGAGTTGGAGTTACCATAACGGAGGGACTTGGCCCGGTAAGTTTCTATAGATTTGACGATCTTTTCAATAAGAAATGCTAAACATGGTTGCAGTTGATTTGAGTTAGCGGCCTTATATATGTGCTAGAGCTTGCATGATTGACTATTGTACTTAGCACTCACCCTTTTTAATACCGCTATTCGTGAAATTTTTAGTAGCGCTCTTGGAATATTAATGCTCCACGCACTCGTATGCTAAATGTTTTGGGACTCCGTATTGTATTGCACCGATTTTGGTCTCCTCGGATAACGCATATACCAAGCATTGTTCCAAGAACACACATTATGCAAAGCCCGAGGCCGAGCATTGCACCTAGTTTGGGTAATTGGGTTACTTCGGTGTTTTGGAAACTAGAAGGTTGTAATTCACTAAAACTCCTCTTTGAATCTAATTCTCAAAAGCACGCATATCACGCATATCACTAAAACTCCTCTTTGAATCTAATTCATCAAAGGTGCTGTATGAACATGCAAAAACATCACCTCAAAGAACCTTAATCAACCAAATGACCATTTAATTCGATTTTTGACCCAAAAAATTGAAATCCTGAGTTCGCAACTGCTTCAGTGATTACCATATTTCAAAATTTGACATCGCTTTGGCATTGTACATGCAGTGCTCCTCTGGTTCTTAACCGCGGCATGTATCAAGACAGGGCGACCCCAGATGGCCAGGCGGGCCATTGAAGTTACTGAGACCCGTTTACTAAAAGACCACTGGCCCGAATACTACGATGGAAAGTTGGGCAGGTATGTAGGAAAGCAGGCCCGAAAGAACCAAACGTGGTCAATTGCAGGGTACTTGGTGGCAAAGATGTTGCTCGAGGACCCGTCTCATTTGGGCATGATATCTCTCGAGGAGGACAAGCAGATGATACCTCAGATGAAAAGATCTACTTCATGGGCGTGTTGACATACATAAGTTTCAGATTGTCAATTTTTTTTTCTTTCGATACTAAACAATATTTGGCTGTTCAACTTATATGTTGTCTAGTTTATAAGCTGAGCTTATTTGTTATTTTGACCTAAATAAGCTATAAATTTTAAGTTATATGCATTCAATTTTTGTGCCTTGGTAGTTAAATGGGTTGCTAAGTTTATTTAGAACCCCATTTAGCAACTCTCGTGGGAATGCTCTTATGGTGTTATATTGGAGGACAAATTTTGTATGACACAAACATGATCTTGCATTAAAATAGTAACATTGTATTGCGGATAGTATCTGTAATTGTATGGCTTCTAAAATTACGGAGGCCACGTACAGAATAGCCCGTTTTGTAGCCGATGCAAAGTGGCTTGATAACTATTTGATTAAATCAGTGGTCGAGATTAGATTCCAAAAATTGGGTTGATTTTTTCAATTGAAGCTCTTTAATCTCGGTCATTAATTTTAAATTAAATGTCATGATCCGCTTTTTACATCTGTATAGAGCTGCCTAAATAATTAATCCAATAATGTTTGTTTAGCATACTACTCATTTTGGCCAATTTGAGTAGACACAAGTTTTGATCAAATATATTTTGTTGATGAAAAATGAGTAAAAAACAAATTTTAATTTATGTTCATTAGAAGATTAATGTTTGAGCAAATTTGTAAGAAGATACAAAGTCAATTACATACTCAAAATGCAACACAACTTAAAAAAAAAAAAAAAAATGATCACAAATGCCCAAAAGAAGAAGCTGGAATTACGGGGATAATGGCACTTTTTTTAATTCCATTACATTACAACTTACCATAAACAAAAACAGAATTGAAATAAACTAAAAACAAGTTTGAAGATTACAAAAGCCCAAAAAAGAAGACGCCCCTAAAATTACGGGAAAAAAAGGCACTTTTTTTAATTTCATAAAGTTACAACTTACCATAAATAAATAAATAAAAATAATTAATTAAAATAAAGATATACTAAACCTCATTTTCTCATTGCCCTTGAAGTTATTTTGTTGGAATTCTATAAGAGTATTATTATACTTTTCATTATATAATAATTTTAAAAAAGAGTAGCTTGAGAAAGTGATTGCTGCCCTTTCACAGGAGATGGATAAGATGTTCCACCTCCATCTCATTTCCGTGGTTTACTTTTCCTGCTACAACCATGTGTGAAATGATATAGTTACTTGCGTAGTTATAGATTACGACTGCTAAACAAGCAAATTTAATGAATGGTACTGCATGTGTGCGGTGTTTTGAAAATAGAATTTTTTTTTTCTTGAAATTCAGTATGTACTTTTGCTGCTGTGGATGGACATAATTATGGCAACAAATGCTTGACTATGATAATGAATATTGTTTACATTCTCAGTGGAAAGAAAAGTTCTGACAGTCAATATGGCATGGAATTGTATCTAGAGTTTCAATTTTATTCCTGAACAATAAAATAATGAGATATTTTGGTCTGTGAAAAGGACGTGTGCGTTCTCCAATGAAGTGCCGGATTGGATTGTCAAGTACCGAGGTTCATGTGGATCCTCTTTAGGACATGTTCGGCGCAGTAATTGGTATAGTAATTCTCTCCTGGATCTGCAAGTACTTTATTTCTGAACACCTGATTATGTGAGTGATGCCCTTTTCCCACAGAGATGGAAATTGGCTCATTAACCTTGTGAATTGATTGGCCATCATTTCCGTCTCTTCTTCCTTCACCAGATTAATCCATTCTTTTTCTTTTTGTTTTGAAACATCAGATTAATCCATTCTGCAAGCTCAGCCCCAAATCTCATTTTGGTATCCCATTTAATAGCTGTCTAAAGTGTCCCTTCTTTTCTTCTTCGCTTAGTATGCGTACTTCCTTTAATGTTTGAACAAAAATATTGGTGATAGAATTGTAAATATACTAATATTAAAACCCATGTCATTCAAAAAATTAAATACAAACGTCAAGAAAAAGCCAGCCTGGAACTAAAAGGTTCAGATGTCAATTTTAGAAGTACCTAGCTCTTCAGACTGGGACTTATTATGTGTTGTATTTTTCAAGTTTTCATTTGCTTTTGTGTTAATTTCTTTTCCTTGTTGAAATAGAGTGCCCTTAGTTATTCATGATGAGTGGTGATTGCCCACCATTGGTGATCCATTTTCTTGCCTTGGAGTGGCTCATACTTGTGAATTATCATTGTTTTTGTGTTTTCGACTCTCCTTAATCACAATAGGGATGTCAGATCTGGGGATAGTTGATTTTATTCTATTTTTTATTGCGTGGCTGATAGTTCTTCACGCTGGTTGTCAACTAAGGTGAGAATATACAACTTCTATTTGCATGTGAATCTTGTATGGATGGTAATTTCTGTCATTATGTCTAGTTGCAAGGTTTCATAAATATGCTTCTGTGAATATGGATCCGTGGACCTGGTACATAGTTACCTCATGTTCGCATTTTCATACGTTCTTATATGTACCTATGGGAACATGTTACTTAATAACTTATTCTAAGCATTAGGAAAAGGAAAACATTGTGGGTGAAAGAGAAAGGATTTTAACGTCAAAGTTTAAGACAGAAGTTGCATGGTAATAATGGCTCTTCTGCTTGTGCATGTATATTTTTGCTCCGTTTAGTTCACGTACAGCTAAAAATGAAGAGTTTTCAGATTTGGAGTATTTGTGGCGTGTTTCATTTCGTATCTTCTTTTCTCTTCCAGGGATCTGGAGTGCAGAGAAAACCGTATGGGCCTGTGAATTCTAATCCTTCAAATAAGCACACATCACGCCCTCCAAAAGGAGGTTCCAAGAGGAATAATCCAAATGTTGTACCTCCTTTTCCTGTTCCCTTACCCTATCACCAACCACCAATGCCTCCAGTTTTTCACGGTATGGTACCTGTCCGGCACATAGCAGTTCCTGGATATGCATATCAGCCAGGGCCAGTATCCTTTCCAAACATTGACACTAACTTGGTTAAGTCTGGTCCTGAGATGACGGTACCACCTGTGGTTCCTTCTTCTAGTGTCCAGCCTCCACCTCGTGGTGATCCAAATGCATATAGTGGCAAGTTACCTAACAGAAGGCCTACTATGCAAGAACCTGGGGCTCAACTTAATCCAGCATGGCATAATCCAAGAGCTTTTGGTTCTAGAGATAATTTTTTTATGCAGCAGAGTCTTGGGCCAAGGGTTTTGGTGCGGCCTCCTTTTTTGGCGCCAGCTCCATGTTTCATTGGTGGACCTGGCCTTCCTGGTAACTGTTTGCTATCAAGTTTCAGTTTTTTTTAGCCCTTTCATGTTTTCTTGCTTCTTTATCTTTAGACTTATTATTTATATAGGCAGTTGTATTTTCGGTCAAACTATGTAAAATAATTACATTTATGAGACATGTCCTCCAGGACCTATGTACTACCTTCCTGCTGTACCTCCTGGCCATATAAGGATACCTTTTCCTCCACGATTTATTCAGCCTCCCATGAATGGCATGAACGACACGGTACCCCCCGAGATATTAGCTTTGAGAACCAGCATAGTGAAGCAAATTGAGTATTACTTCAGGTGAGCTACGTTGAGAAGTTCATGTTTCAAGATGTTGGATTAATAACTAACCCTTTGAAGGTGAGCGTGTACTGTGTTCATCCTTTCATTTTCTTATCTAGATGCCGTAGACAGAGATGTAATTCAGTAAAGCCCAATATGAAAACTTAGATGTTACCTTTGAATGTACTTTAGTTACTACTTTTTACTTGCCTTAAAAAGTAATGCTGGTTAAGAAATTTCTCAATAATTTGGAGAATTCTATTGATTCGTGTAAAACAATAAAAATATGATAATAGCTTAAGTTACCCATGGGGCTATTTTGAATGTTTTTTAGGTATTGAACTCTCATTTCCTCTTTAGCATTCTCGACAATGATTATATAGTTGTTAACTTGGTTCAACTTTATTTTGTCAGCGATGGGAACTTACAGACTGATTATTTCTTAATTTCTTTGATGGACGACCATGGTTGGGTTCCAATTGTCAAAATTGCTGACTTTAAAAGGGTAAGATTTGATGGATTCCTTACGTTATGATGGAGCACCAGAAACTTGGCTATAGATTTACCAACAATTTTCTCTTTGGATGCATATCTCAGTTCTCGTATGCGTTAAGTTATTTGATTTGAAGTTGACTACTATGGTATTTTCTCATGTGATGCAGGTGAAAAATATGAGTACTGACATACCGTTTATCCTTGAAGCTTTGCTAGGTTCTGCTGCCATTGAAGTTCAGGTTAGATATGTTCCTTTCAAGTCTTTTGCATTCTTTCTCTATGCATGTCTCTTTGCATAATGCACTTCATTGGTGTGAAAAAAGCTTCTTTTGTTGCTTAGACTTCTGTCACCATACATTTCTTTCTTCTACTGACCGCTCTCTCTGTCTCTCTTTTTGGTGGTTGTCATTTTTTTCCTGCTTCGGGTTCTCTTGCTGGTAGGGTGATAAAATTCGAAGGCGTGATGAGTGGTTGAAGTGGCTTCTTTTGGGGGTGAAAAAGAGTTGGTGTACCGTTACACCAAGTGTGGTGTAATGGCATACAATTGAAAATGGAGCCACTGTGAGTCGTTACACAAGTGCAGTGTAATAGTACAAGGTGGTGTAACGTTACACCAATTAGTGGTGTAACGGCACATCGGTGTAACGGCACATCAAGACTAGTGTACCGTTATACCAAAGGAAAATGAGATACTGGGAGCTGGCACACCAAGTGGTTTAACGACACACCTTTTTTTATATAAGGCGATGTAACGGTACACCAACCTCGGTGTACCGGTACACCCAAGTCCAAAAATAGAAAATGTAGGTCCCCGATGCTTTAAGTTGACACTCTACTCTCTCTTCTTACATTATCCGTGACTGTGAAA
>MKEJ01085971.1:0-13227 GCA_001753735.1 Embelia ribes | reverse complement strand
GGTGAGCGCTTGATAGTTCTAAGTCAGGTACCCTTCGGGGCGAACGCCTGACAGCCATGAGTCAGGTACCCTTCGGGACGAGCGCTTACAACTCTGAGTCAAGACCCTTATACTGTGGCATGAGTGCCCCATTTGTAATTAGGACATGAGATGTCTTAGGCTGAGTACCCCATTTGTGATTTGAAATATTTGTGATACGGACCTACGATTCTCGGGTCCAAGGGGCAATGCGAGCTAGGGTGATTCTCGGACCTATTTGTGAAAAGACCTCAGTCTCAATTATTGGGAGTAAGGACAAACATTTGTGATTTGTGATTCAGGATTGTGATTTGTGATTCAGGATTGTGGTTTGTGATTCGAGAATTGTGATTTGTGATTTGTAATTTGGGATTGTGATTCAGGATTCGGGATTTATGATTCGGGATTGTGATTTGTGATTCATGAATCAGGACTTATGATTCGTAATTCGTGACCAGAGATTAGTGATTGTGATCAGTGATTTGCAGTTAGTGATTGAGATACGTGATAGTGAATTGTGATAAGTGATGAGTGATTTATAATGAGAGATTTGTGATTAGTGAATTGTGATGAGTGATATGTGATCAGAGATTAGTGATTAGTAAATCGTAATTAGTGATGGCTGATTTGAGATCAGAGATTGGTCATTAGTGATTTGGGATTAGTAATTGTGATTAGTGATTGGTGATTTATGATTAGTAAATTGTGATTAGTGATGAGTAATTTGTGATAAGAGATTGATGATTAGCGATTTGTGAATTATGATTAGTGATGAGTAATTTATGACTAGAGATTTGTAGTTAGTGCTTCTTGATTAGTGAATTGTGATTCTTGATTTGTGATTAGTGATTAGTGATTAGTGATTAGTGATTAGTAATTCGTGATTAGAGTTTAGTGATTTAGAATCCAAAACTCAGTGCATTCTTGGTTGGAGGCATAGATGTTTTCGTAATTCTATATTTGGCTATACGGTGTTTGGTACCCTGGGATCCGATGGTAGTCGGTATACTTTAGTACCCACAGTACTTTAGTATTTATTGCATTACTTGTGGTACAAATATATGATATATGTCATTATCATAATTGTATGTCTCAAAAGAACTTCTAGGTCTTACCGCATGTTGTAAACATACCTCAGTATCACTTAGAATTATGAGCATATATTGGAAATGGGAATATGGGGGGGAGGGTATCAGTGCATTGAATGTACATGCATGTAGTATATACTTGCAGATTTCTCTTTATTGTTTAGTTTAGAATCTGATGTATACATCTTTTTATTTTGTATATGTACTTATGTGGTTATGTGGGGTCAGAGCATGGATTTGGCTCACTTGAAGGGCAAGCATTTTTCCAAGGGAGTTGCAGTGATAGAGGCGAGCTGGACTCGAGATGGTAGTGTTCAGACTTTTATTTTCCTTTTGTGCGAGTATGTAACTCGATAAGATATTATATTTGCAGCAGATTGTTGTTGCATGTATCATCATTATATATCTATTACTATGAGGATGTTGTGTATTAGATACTTAGATTACACTTAAATGTATTATGGCAGGATGTCGGAATATGGTATGGTTACTATTCTATTTTCTTTTCTTTTAGGTTTATGAGGATTCAGGGCATAACACGGATGGAGAAGAATCATTATGAAGAGGAGAAGGTTAAACCTACCCCATTTTTTCGGCACGCGATAATGCTTATGCGGAATGAAATTCGTTCATGCGGAACACAGAATGCTTTTTACAATACAAGTGAATATGTTTCTAGTTATATGTATCAAATTAGGTTGATAATTAGCTATTTATAATTTTACCACAATCCCATACATTCATATTAAACAAAAAAACTTTGCTCAAAGATATTTTTAATTGTATGAATAAACAAAGTATTGCTAGTAAATATACATATGTATTCATTTCATGGAGTAAGGTTTTGGTAGTTTTTATGTTATAGTTATTGATAAGTTATATGGTTCCTTATTTAAAAAGACTTGATAAAGATATTAGATAGAAATTTATTTTTTTACCTTTATAGATGTGATCCAAAAATAAAGATTAAATATCTTATTATTTAAGTTTTATTTATGATAAACTGCAATAAATAATGATTTACATATATTTTTTAATGTTAAAAATATTGGTCCACATATTTAAAAATAAATAAAATAAAAAAGTGCCCTTTATACGCTTATACAGTAACAGATAATAAACATAAAAAAAAGTATCAGACTCTCTTTCTCTTTTCTCTTTTCACTGTGCGAAAAAAGTTGCGACTCCAATCAACGATGTTCTCTCTCTCTTGATCAACTCCTTCGATGTTGATCTCTCTCCCTCTCGCCGCGAATCTCTCTCTATCTCCGCAGCTTAGATCGTACAGGCACGTTTCTATCTCCAGATTGCTAATTTCTTCAATCTGGGTCACTGACGATCCGCGATTAGGATCAGGCTATCCAAATCGGCAATTGCCCTTATAAGACCAATTTCTAGTAACATAGGGTTAAACCTTAAGAGGAATAATACTGTTAAGGCTGGTAACAAGTTTACCATTCCAACACCAACCCGACGAACAAATGTCCCAAATAATTCTGGCTAGCTTAAGTGAAGTGATAGTGATGCCACTAGTGACCTCAATCAAATTGCCGACAACCAGAATGTTATAGTTCATGTAAATGTAGAGAATAATGGAACCATAGGGAAGACCAACACTTTCCACCTGTACTCTTATGCATGTGAAGCATAATGGCACTAGCAAAGTCACAACAGATATAATGCTTCAATGCATAGATGTAGAACATTTGCTTCTTATCGACTGTATCCTTGAAAATTTTCTGAGAAAAAATAATCTTGATTAAGGCTATAAGAATAAAAAAATTCCTAAAAGAACAGATGGTTGGAAGGCCAATTCCGCCTATTTTACTTTGGTACGGTTCCGGGATGAAAGACATCACCTATGACATTGACTAAAAAACCACGCAAACTTGTCCAATCACTGTATATATCTAAGAAAAGAGCAATAAAGGGACTAAAACCAAGAACACTTCTTACTTCCTCTTACGACATCCTGAAGACAACCTCAGCAACGCGGGAAGTAAGGCTAATTGGACTAATGCCAACAAATTGAACATCAAGATTGGCATAAAACTATAACTGGAATAGGATAATAAGGTTCACGACTAGCAATAAACTGAGCTATACTAGAATTTGAATCATATTAACAGATAATTAATCTAAGCTTAACTTGCAAAGCAATAACATATAAAAAATGTGAAGGAATAACAATGCAATTAGAGATATTGTTATACGTATCTTGATAAGCGAGAGATATTATTATACCTATTTTGATGAGGGACAAAGAGAAAGTAAGGATCAAAAGAAGATATCTTCTCATAAGTAATGATGTCCTCAAATTTCGAAGTTGATGTGGCGAGTTTGGCATTGCCTCTTATAAGGAGCGATGGTTTTTACTGCGAGACAATATCTCTAGAAAATTTTTTGAATGATGAAAATTATTAGACGTAAAGGTAGAAAAAAGATGCGTAGAACTACTTTGATAATAGAAGGAAAGTGAAAAAATTGGATTTGGTAGATCGAATCAGAGGTTTTGTGAAATTTTTGGGTTTTCGGACTTGATTTGGGGAATGAAAAGTAGTTTGATTGTATAACAGTAGTAGAAAAATGATTTTGAAGATGATTGTGCAAGAAAATTGAATGAAAATAATGAATTAAGGAGTATGAAGGTTAGGGTTTCAATTTTTTATCAAAAGAGATGAAGGAAAGGTGAGGAGAAGAGGAAAAGACGAACCATTTGTAGATTTCGATCTATCTAGTAACCGTTGTTGTCAAACAACCTGTTAGACAGTAAAATAGGGTTAATTCAGTTCAAAAATCGATTCTCGCTTCTGTTGACCAACCCATTGTCTCCAGACAAGACGTCGGGCAGACAAAAAAATGCTAAAAATGTGAAAAAATCATAAAAAACTTATACCGAATTCTTATTATGATATTTTTACATACATGTAAATCCCCAATTCTCTTTGGATAAAAACAAATTGTTCGTTCAATAATTTTGTAAAAATATCCGCCAATTACTTGTCGATAAGTTTAAGATAATTTAGCCTATTAGAACATGATCTCGTAACAAGTCATGGCAAGTTTCTATATGTTTAGAACAAGCAAGAATGTTGAATAGGATTTTTCGAGAGATTGATTACATTTGTATTATCACACATAATGAGAACAAAATTATATATACAACTAAAATCACGCAATTGATAAATTGCCCAAGGAATTTGCGTATAACAACTACCTTCGGCAACGTATTCTACTTCTGGCATAGAAAGTACGATTGAAGTTTGCTTCTTACTAGTACATAGCCTAAAAAGCTAGAAGGGCTTCTAGTACTTTTCCAGTCAATATGACTACCAGCAAAGTCGATATTGAAATATCCTGCCAAATTAAAATTAGTACATCTAGGATAGAACAATCCTGAATCATGTGTTCCTACAAAATATTAAAATATACACTTAACTGTTACTAAGGTGATTGAGTTTTGTGATCAATCTAAAGTATTCCTGGGATTTAGGTACCATCCCAGAAAACTATGAAGTGTGATTTCCAGATTAAGAATGCTTTGTTGGGAGGTATTCATTATAGGTAAATCTTGAAAATATTTCATCTCATCACCTTTCCT
This sequence comes from Embelia ribes, assembly GCA_001753735.1. NCBI lineage: Eukaryota > Viridiplantae > Streptophyta > Magnoliopsida > Ericales > Primulaceae > Embelia > Embelia ribes. The sequence continues at coordinate 8,520 of MKEJ01085971.1, read as the reverse complement.
CTCCTTATCTCCCCATGGAGAACATGCATTCACTATCCTCTTGTTGAAGTTCTCATTAGTGCTTGCAAGACATTTACCAATAAGAGGCAATTGATCTCAAATATGATCATATACAAAAATTAACAAGCAATGAAAGCGAATCTCATCCAAACAGGTGCTAATGGTTGTTCAAAACCCAGTTTAATGCTCCATTTCCATTTTAAAAAAGCCTGAAGATAGCCTCTTCTAGTTGATGGTTATCCCTACTCTATGCACTTGAAAAATTCTTGGCATTAGCAAGTTTAATTAATACATGCGTAGGGTCTATTAATCCCACCATTGTTGGGTACTTTAATCCCCAATTATTAGCAATATTTGTTCAAATTACCTCCATAGTAGGGCAGCCCCTTGAGAATTTTGCAATTAAGGTATATTGAAAGAGGTTTTCAAATCTTTGCAACTCCAGGGGTGTAAATGTATTGCAAGTAATCCATCCTTAACCGGGTGCAATTTCAATGGCAGTGGAACATCTGTGATTTGTATATCCCTTAAATCAAGCTTAGCTTAAACCCTATTTGTCAAATCCCCATGTTGATTTACTTTAACAGCTACAACATAAGTTTTCAATGGCATATGAAAAGCTTCGATCGACTTCTCTAATGGAATATCCATGAAAATCAACAAGAAACTGGAAAAGGCACATGATAAAAGAACGCAAGCTAACCTGTGCCACTTATTAATACACAAAAATGAGCGGGAAAATGGTTAATGTGCTCACGATAGCACTAACAGAATAGTATGCACTGACAGCTTATCTCTCTAAAAAATAGTTAATTCTCGCAAGGTTTTGCTTTCCATTATTCTTAATAAGATTGCCGACAATATTTTTGGTACATAAAAAGATTGCCAATTGATAAGATTTTATCAATAAAATTTCGTTTATCCGTAACCTAAACATAGATAGCAATTCATTCTATCATTCTTCTCATTCTCTAGCTCCGCTAATGCATGCACAACCTAATAAAAACGTCTATGCTTAATAAGTGTGTTTCTTACTTTAACAAATATTTTTTATTTAATTTTAGTTTTTGATAAATACAAATATTTCTTTATTTGATAATGATGTAGGTGACTAAGAGATGAGATAGAACTGAAAAAGAAATGAAGCGACAACCAAGGGAAAAATAAATAAACAAACAAAAAAGGATGAACAGAGATAAAATCTTGTCACAATTAATCTAAAATAATCCAATCCTAATCTAGACACCGGAATTAATAAAATCAGCAAATAAATAAAACACTAAATCTAATTTCCGTACTTTTTCTTTTTTTTTTCTTAAACAAGTGCAGTCTCCTTGATCTCTATAAGATAATAACATTATCTGTTTTTCGGATGAGGAGTTTACTATTCTTTTAAAGTATTAAGAGATTTGATTAAATTTTATTCTTTTAATGCAAGACCAGAGAAGAATTGAATCATAAAGTGGTGATGATATAGCCAATGAACAATACATGGAAAATTAATTGACACCAAAAGAATAAAATAGCAAAACTGTAAGCGGTAATTATTTTATCCCCAATAAATGCATAACTATCAATTGTATCGGAATATTATTTTATGAAAGAATGTATACAAGTTCAATGTACTTAAACTGAGAGAATATATCGAGTTAAATTTTTTAAATTATTTTTTAATTATTTCCACTTTATTGATGCCTACATGGCTACACGTCAGGGTTAATTACAGAAATGATCCCTATATTTTTAGATTAAATTCTTTTTGATCCTCATTGTTTTAATTATAACATATTAGTATTCAAGTTATGAGAAATTGATATAGCTGGTCCCTTTGTACGTGAAGCTTTTTAAATCGTGAAGATCATATCAAATGAATCAAGAAAATTTAATTAGAAGTAAAACACTCAATTTAAATCACTCATACTGTTTCCAAACCACCATAGGATTTTTAATATTAGAAAAATATTATGTAACGGACCAATGCCATCTTTTTCCAAAATTTAGATTAAATCTGTTACTTTTTAAAATTGAAACCCCTCTAGATGAGAGTCATATAATTGGTATTTCTATTTCCAAAGAATATATGTTATGCTGGATTTGATCTTTGAATTCAATGATTATTTTCACATAAAAACCTTTTACATTCTTCCAAATGAAAAAGCTAGCGGAAATTAGGAAAAAAATTAAAATTAAAACTCTTAGATCTTAGAGAAAAGGAAACATTTCCTTGTTTTTCCCTAATCTGCTCCAAATTTTAAGCTGATTATGAATCTTGTGTAATCTAATTAAATTAAACGAACATATCCTTATTATTATCAACCTTTGAAATCCATTTCCTATTCGGATCTTATGGCGTTTAAAAATTGTGTATAAATAAACCAAAGCCACTTGTTTTACATAACAAAAATCACACATTAGAGTTTCAATTGTGTAAGCCATGGATTTTGGTAATATTAACAAACCAAGCAAAAAGAAGTGCTGGTACGAAAATGAGCAACACCGGTTGATTACGTTTGAGGATTTACCTCGGGACATTTGGATCGATGTAATCTCTATGCTTCCGATTACATCTCTCGTAAAATTTGGTTTCGTGAGCCAATTCTGTCGCCAGTTATCGCATGACCCAAATTTTGCTTTGCCCTATTTCTCCTGTTCTCTCGAAAACAATCCAATATTATTATCCCTTAGTTTTCCTTTCACTGCTATCTCTATTTTGTAGAATTCTTGGGTCACCGGAACAAAGAAACTGTAAGAAAGATTCAAATACCGTTTAGTGGAGGAAATATAGTGGCATCTTGCAATGGCATTCTATGCTTCTTGGACCGTTCGAGCAAATTACATGTATACAATCCATTCACCAATATCGTCTTTCACCAATATCCGCCTTTCAACAAGAAACCGTACATTTGTTTATGTAGTCTTAAGGATTACAATCATGTGCGTAAAGTTAAAACACCTCACCATCTTGAATTGTCGTCTCGTCCATCTCCAGCTTTGGTGAACGAGAGGTTTCATTGGTTTACTATCGGGTTTGTAAGAGAGCAACTAAGCCAATTAGGTTGAAATAAGTGTTAGAATATGGGTAAAACATATAATTCTATTACATGGGTCATATATATAACTGTATAGAGAGACTAGATAAAGAAATAAAAATAAAATCAAAATCAAATCAATGATACAAAAAATAATAACTCTAACACTCTCCCTCAAGTTGGAGTATAAATATATGTAATGTCCAACTTGCGAGAGAAGAACTTACGAGAATCATGGCCAAAGGGTTTGGTAAAAATAGCAGCTAGCTAAAACTGAGCAGGAGTATACAGCGGACGAATCAAACCAGACTGAAGTTTTCACAAACCAAATGACTATCAATCTCAATATGTTTGGCCCGTTTGTGAAAAATCAGATTATGAGCAATGTAAACAACAGAATGGTTGTCGTAAAAAAAGGCGAATAGGGCGAGTAACAAAAACCCAAAAGTCACGCAGTAGAGTAGAAAGCCAAACCAACTCACAAGTAGTAGAAGCCATCGCATGATATTCCGCCTCGATAGAGGAACGAGAGGCAACAACTTGCTTCTTAAATAGCCAAGAGATGGGGTTGTAACCCAAAGTAATGAAGAAACTAGTAGTGGACCGACAAGTCGTGAAACAACTGGCCAAGTTAGAATCGGTGCAAGCAGTCAACTCCAGAGAACTAGCAAAAGAGAATAATAAACCACGACCAAGAGAACCCTTAATGTAACGAAGAACCCGATAAGCATGTTGAAGATGCACATCTCAAGGAGCATACATAAACTGATTAAGGTAATTAACCAGAAAAGTGATGTCCGGATGTGTAATAGTTAAGTAGAGCAAACGACCAATCAACCAGTGATAAACACTCAGATCAGCGAGAGGAATACCATCATCGGGATGAAGGCGCAAATTGTGCTCCATAGAGAAAGTGGCGGGATGAGCTCCCAACTGACTGGCATCCGATAGAATATCCAGGGCATATTTCTGCTGAGAAACAAAAATGATCGAAGAAGACCGAAATACCTCCAAGCCAAGAAAATATTTAAGCTATCCCAAATCCTTAATATGAAAGCGATTAGCTTGAACACGTATAAGCATAGTAATATGATCATGATCATTGCCAGCAATAATAAAATCATCAATATAAGCGAGAACAATAATAAACGAGGAACCAGTAGTATGAATAAAGAGAGAATGGTCAGACAATGATTGACGATAACTTGTGGACAAAAAAATGGATGATAGTTTGGAATACCATTGGCACGATGCCTACTTGAGGCCATAAAGATACTTATGAAGATGGCAAACTCGATACTCCCCCTATCGCGAAAGCCCAGGTGGTAATGTCAGATAAATCTTCTCGTAAAGATCACTATATAAGAAAGCATTATTAACATTAAGCTGGTGTAAATCCTAATAACGAATGACTGAAATTGCTAAAAGATAGCGAACAGTAGTTAATTTAGCAATAAGAGCAAATGTGTTATGATAATCAAGGCCCTCAGTCTGAATATAACCCTCAGCCACTAATCACACCTTATAATGCTCGATAGAGCCATTGGCACATAATTTGGTTTTATAAACCTACTTACAACCAATCGACCTCTTTCTAGGAGGAAGAGGTACTAGGGTCCAGGTTTTGTTAGTCTCGAGTGTATTGAGTTCGAAGCAAAAGGCATCACGCCAATGTGAATGTCGCACAACATCAGAGAACATAGCAAAATATAAAATCTCATTAATAGAGGTAAGTAAGAAAAGCACTATGGATAGGAGAAAAATGATGGTAAGATAAATGAGAAAATAGAGGGTGTATCATATGTAGAGATGTAGACGAAGTAGCAGCGAGTGCATCTGGTGTAAGACAATCGTAATCAAGTAAGTAGAGGGCAAGTAATAGTACGCCAGGGTCAGGAGTAGTAACTAGGGTATGGTCTGGATGCAGGAGGGTTGCGGCTGGTGGGACCCGGGACGGGTTGAATAGGGGTGGATTCAGATAAGAGGTTTAGGGACTGAGGAGCAATCGGGTTAAGAATAGGGGGCTTGTCAGAGGTGAGTTGGGTTTCACTGGATGGAATGGGATCAGGTTACCTTGGAGAGATGGTCTGGGCCAAAGTGGGTGGGCCAGGAGGTGGTAGGATAAGGGTATGAGAAGGGCTGGATGGGCAGGTGGACCGGGCTTGGGTTTTTGGGTCAAGTTGACCAATAGAATGATGAGGTTGGCTAAAACCGATTGGGCTAGAAGGTTGGGTTTGTTTGTGGAAATGATTTTCAGGAGGTATAGGGGTCGAGTAAAAAATGTGGGTTAAGGGATCAAAGGGTCGGTTTTTAGGTAGGTTAATGTTCTTGGATAGAGCAATAGGGTTAGGTAAGGAGTGCAACGGATCGTGATACGGAAAAATGCTCTCATGAAAGGTAACATCATAAGAATTTTTTTTTTTCCAAATCAAATAAACGATAAGCTTTATGAGAGAAGGATATCCCAAAAAAATACATTTTATAACTTGGGGTTGAAATTTATCACGGCCTTTTTTTAAGGTTTGCGTATAACACAAGCAACCAAAAAGTCGTGTGTGGTCATAGGTGAGCTCTGAATTAAAAAATCGAAAATAAGAAGTATCCCCTTTCAAAACTGTAGATGGTGTCTAATTTATTAAGTGAACGGTAGTTAAGATACATTCACCCTATAACGAAATAGGGAGATTGACATGAAAATGTAAACATCGAGTAACATTTAAAATATGCTGATATTTACATTCATCAACCCCATTTTGCTAAGGGTTGTCAGTGCAAGTGAGCTCATGAAAGACGCTTTAAGAGTAAAAAAATGCTTGCGTTTCAAAATATGTAAATTCGGAGCTATTATCTATTCAAATATGTAAAATCTTGACTTTGTATTGGGTAGAAACCATATTAAAAAATTATTTAAGATAAGATAAAGTATCGAATTTATGGCTTATTAAATAAATCCGCGTAAGCCTAGAAAATTCATCAATAATAGTAAAAAAATAATGACAACCATCAGGAGAAGGAAAAATATAACCACCCCAAATATCAACATAAATGCGATTAAAAGGAAAGGTACTCATAATAGGCAAAGAAATAAAACTAGTTCAAAAGTATTTTCCTCGTTCACAATCGTCACAAAGAGGAATTTTATTGAGTAAGGAAACAAATTTGGGAAATCCTAATTTAGAGGGATGACTTAATCGTTGATGCCAAAACTCGTAAGGGGGGTATCATGGCAAACTGTGGCAACGGGGTTAGGTCGAAGGTAGTATAGCCCATTATGGCACTCAATTACTCCAATCTACGTCCTCGTGAAAGCATTATGAAAGACACAAGAATCAGAGGAAAAAACAACATTCAATTTGAGATCTCTGATTAATTGACTAACAGAAAGTAAGTTATATTTGAAGTTGGGCAGATACAAAACATATGTAAAATTAAATTTGGTGAAATTATATACGAACCAACAGATTTAACGGGGATGGGTTCACCAGTAGCGACATTCACTAATTTAGGTATTATGTCTCCAAAATTAGAGTAAATGGTAGTAAGTGGGCAACACGACATATGTTGTGACGCATCGGTGTCTACTATCCGACAATCATAAGGAGTTATAGTGGAAAGAGATATACCAACAAACTATGCCTCTGGAGAAATGGTAGTGGTGTAAGTATCCATTGCATTGTCTGACGCCTGTAAGGAAATACCTGCAGCAATTTCATTATTTTCACGCATTGCCTTTCAACGTGACACATCAAAACGTGACAAGCCCGAGTTGAATATTAACTGCGTTAAACATGTTAATAACAACTTAATAATGTGGATAATATGATAAATTCAACCTCAAACAACTACAAAAACACAACATATAGAACTATATATACAAGACGTCACTACACGTCTGCATATAGTCGAAATCATCATGTTTATATTAGAGTTATTCGACTACCATACCTCACACGCTAACAATCAAAGCTCCCAACCTCTGAATACTCGTAACAATCCTCCGAGAAATACTTCTGAATGAATACCAAAAACCAACTTCAATACTCCCGAACCAACGTCCTACTCCAACTTGAAAGCTAACTTGAACGTTGAATTCGATTTAAACCTAACCAAGACAAAATAGGTTTGATAGGTTGGAAGACTATGAATTGATTCCCAAATGAATTTAGAATCAAACGAGATCAAACAACCATAAAACAATTTGTTGAACGAACCTTAAATCGATTCCCCTTGACCTTCGACCGGTCTATAAGTGAACTAAAAGTCCAGACTAGACCTAGATTGGTCCGTAGGACCCCTGGTCCTGCCCAAAAAAGGCTGGAAATGCAAAACAAAAAAAGACCAAGGCCGGACCGGTCCAAGCCCTCCCTCCGGTCTGGTCCAAGCCACCTTTTAAAATCCGACTTTTTGATCCAAAAATACGTCATTTAAGGCCCGAAAACTCTAATGAACTATTCCAAAGTATTAATAAAATTGATTGTAATTAATTAGTTCAAGGATAATAGTACCTTGAAACCCAAATAAAAATCTCGAGAAAACGCGATAATATTTCCACTTGAACTCGTGTTTTGATCTATCAATTGCGACCAAAATGAAACAAACCTAGAATCAAAGATGATCCAAACGATATTAATAATAAGATCGACAAGTTTATTTCACGTACCAATATGGCACGAAAATTGAGATTTTATAAACGAATGATATAGACAACGACACTTAGATGGAAATGGAGATTTCGTGTTGAGGAACATGAAAATCAACTTTTTATCAATGAACGAACTTCCGAAGTTGATGAAATTAAGCCGAGAAGTTTGAAATTTGGTTCGGAACCATTTTCACCATTATTTCTCCTTTCTTTTGGTCCATCAATATTTGGCATGAAAATTGTGACTTTGCCAAGTTCTTTTTCCTTGTTATCCCATTTCAGCTCTAAACCCGGTACAGTATTGCTCTATGAAATAACTGTACAATTCATAAAAAGTCACTGAATTAAATAAATAATATCATTAAATCACGTTCGATAATATCGTTCGTTTATCCGAAAAATTAGCTCAGGATTTCTGGGACTCTATATATAGCCATCATAAATAAATATGTCAAGTATAACTCATTACATAACTTGTATGATAGTCAGGTGAGAAACTTATGATTAGTTATATAATTCATATTGACCTTTTACATATATCAATATCAAACGTAAACATCACATAATGAGAAATTTTGTTAATCAATAAAAAAAAGCTTAAATATGTTGTATTGGAACATACTCCAATCAACTTAGAATTAATATTCTCATTAGAAAAAGTCTTCTATTCTAATGTCTTCTCTCTTACTATTTCTCTTTTATTCTCTGTCCTTGTTCCCCCTTTATTATAATAAAAAAGAAATTAAATGCCTTCCCAATCATATTCAAAAGAATTGATTGTGCAATACATGGTGGGTGTGATCATACCAACACTAATGTACCGGATCCCATTTGAACTCCGAAGTTAAG
>MKEJ01085959.1:0-17532 GCA_001753735.1 Embelia ribes | reverse complement strand
ATTTTTTTTAATTATGTATGATTCGGTCTGGTTCATATAAACCGGTCAGGTCATACCGGGTCATACTAGTTCACTGGCATTTTCGAACTAATATTGTGCTCGGACCGGTTTGGTGGCTGATTCCTAGTTCAATAGGTCAAACCGACCGGTCCAGTCCAGATTTTAAAACATTGGTGATATCTATCCAACCAATACTCACTCCAAAATGTGTTACAACATGACTAGCTAACACAAATTACAATGTTAATGAATACAAAAAATTAAACTAGAAATACTAAAAAAAAATACGAATTAGCCTAATATAAAATAAATAAAACAACTAAGACTATATATTAGACTAGAAATAGATAAAAATACATAATAGGTGGAACTAATCAAATTGCATCCTAAATAGAGTTAAAATAACTCCATATCCATTAAATAATCTCTTAGATCCGTAACTAATGGTTTCAAACTCACAAGATAATTGATAGACTATTATATCCAACATCCACACCTCTACATCCACACCTAATTACTCCTGGTCAGTCATTGACCAAGTTCCACTGCCATATCCTTGAGAAAGAGAAAACTTGAAGTGCAATACAAAAAAAATCATAATTCTCAAGATTTATATCTGTGAAACCTCTAACCAAGTAATCATGTAGAATGATAATAAGCCCCATACTAAACTATTTACGTCCATCAATAGAATGAAGATAAATTCCATCACATATTTTGTAGCTATTAAATTGCATCTTAACGTAGCAAAGATACAAGAAGAGAAATAAATAATACCTATCTGGACGGAGAGATATGTTAGTCGGCCGAAATTCGCCAGTCAAAAAATAGATTGAGAGATGAGGTTAGGTATAAAACTGAAAAATCACTCAACCCACCCTCCCAACTAGTTGCCAACAACACGGTGGCATCCATAGGCACCGACCAAGAGGGGACCTTCAGGTGGCATCTATGGTTGTGATCCGTGATAGCTAACGTCGGAGATGGTGGATAAGGAAGATCGAGCCTTAGGCTGGAGAGGAAAGAGGGAGCCTAGATTGGGTCCGACCTTGCCAGATTGATACCTTAGCCGGCCGAATGTGGAAGGGGAGGGTGGGGCGAGGCCTAGGTCAAGGTGCGGTGGTGGAGAGCAGGATGGGTAGGGGGAGCAGGGGTACGAAGCCCAACCCAGCTCGAGCCACTCTCTGCCGGGACTGATCAGGGCCGGATTGGGCAGGAGTTGCTGGTTATGTGCTCTCTGGCGTTTTAATGCCTAATAAGCCAAACAAGTACTCATTTAAGTATGTCACAATCTACCTAAAAAACTTCGGCTATTATGAAGTGATGCATTATATTATTTATTATTTTTAAAGTAGGTAATTTTATTAGTACATTTACAACTTTGTTTATGGTTACGATAGGGACAGGTCAAGAAGCCCAGGCTGCTTTACTGTATAGATACTGAAGCTCAGCTGTGGTGGACTTCTTGGAAGAAAGAATGAGGCCCTTAACCCTCCGACCGTGCATAACTACAAATCAACATGTGATCACGCAAAGTACAAATTATTCCGCTGATTATAGGAAGTCGGGATTTCATTTTCTTCTCCTAGAAGGTGAGGGCTGCTTTGTTCATGATCGTAATGAAGAACGATACGCTGAGGGCCTGAGAACGGACTTGCTAAGAGGTATGTGATTTACTTAGGTCCTCTCAAGTTTTCCTCAAAGAGGTGGTATTTCCGATAGTGGCTGCCTTTCACGCTGAACTTTGACGATCGCCTTCTGGCACTGTACGCGTATATATGTTCCAAGCAAACTTACGTCAGTACATTCATAAATTGTTTTTACAGTTTCACGAACTTGAAAAAGTGCTAACATAACAAATGAATTCCCACTTGATAAGTGAACCATACATAAAAGTAATAATAAAAATAAACAAATAAATAAATTATTGTACTAAAGTGTGAGATTTAAACATTTCAAGCAATGTAAATTAATTTTATACATGATTCATGTACAAGGGTCAATGCCAAAGTTTGGAAAATTAAGCTTTCGTAAATAATATAAAAGAAAAAAAATGAATTACCTTTATTTATGATTATTGTAGAGAGTTACAATGGTCCCCATGACATAAATATGGAAATATAATCAAATCAAATTATAATTTAAATTAATTACAAGCTTTTCATTTTCTTATTTTCAAAATTAATAATAATTGCATAGCTTAATCCTTTAATACTTGTTTCTTGTTTTCATAATCCCATCAGTATATATTATCTTCAAGATACTTCATTTCAAGATGAGCAAACAGTGACGTCAAAATATCATATTACAAATAAGACGATAATAGTCATGAGTTGCAAATTCGTTACTTCCCTCATGTGAGAACAATCTCTCATTTTGATAGATATAAAAACAAGAAGAAAAAGAATAAAAAAATGAAAGAAGAAGAAGAAATATCGAGAGAACTAGATTAAGTTAGAATCTTAAAATTCTAAATTCAATAATAAAAAGAAAAAAAAGCGGCCAATTTAGGATTTCCTGACAACCAATTTGGGGCCTTATTTCTTATTTTTTGGCCAAATTGGGATTTCGACTGCCAATAGTCTAATTGTAGTCTCGCCCGTTCAAATTAAAAATTAACATACTTTGATAGATAATAGAAATATATAAATAAAATAACTCAATTTACAAAGTGTATGAAATTTTGAAGAGGGCAATTTGAAATATAATGGTCATAATAGCATAATAATCATAATTTTTTAATAGGAAGATATTTTGATTGACGGTGGAAAATAATATAAATATGACGGATGGTTGTTTTATTATGCGGAAACTACTAAATAAATAAATAGGTAGGGTGGGACATCAGTTGCAACCAGTCCATATGACGGTACTTGCAACTGATGGCCGCTAGACGGTGGTTTTATGGTTTCAGACCACATATATCGTAAGTTTTGATAGCATGTTAAATAATATAAAAGGAAAAAAAAAGAATAATCTTTATTGATGATTATTGTAGAAATTTACAATGAGCTCATTATATAGATGACTAATGACATAAATATGAAAATATAATCAAATCAAATTATGATCTAAATTAATTAGAAATTTGTCCTTTTTTATTTAAAAGTTAATTCATAACAACTATTCTTACACGTTATCATTCCCATCCCCCGACCATCCCTATGCCACCTGGCCATTCCCAATCCAATTCAATATTCATCTTGTAATTTTCAATCCTATTAGGCTAGAAAAACCAACATGACAACTTTCCACATATTTATCCCCAACTCTACTTCAACTTTTCAAAGAGTTTTCCTCCACATGGGAAAATTGGGCATAAGCATGGGATATATGAGTCATTTTGGTAAAGAACAAAAATCTAATCAAATGTGAATTTTATCCATCTTTTGATCTGCTCGAAGTTTGATTCGTGGTTATATTCAATAAGATCATAAATTTTTCTTAATTTGAAAAATTATTTTCTAATTTATCATTTAAAAATTTGTTTTCATAATTTGCTAGTAAATATATACCTACTTTTATTCTCTATGTAGACAATAAAATCATGACAAAATGGAAAAATGAGAAATAAGCATAAAGAGTAAACATGTGAATAAAGTGCAATTATCCCTCCACTACTCAAATCTAGATCAACATACTGTAAATCAAATATACAATTATAAATATGATAAGACTCAAATTCTCTCATTGTATGTTATTACTCACGAACTTCATTTATATGAACTTGTTAACCTGAAAAAACAAACAAAAAGTAAATGCATGCATACAATTTGTTAACCTTTGTAAGAAACAAATAGAAATAAGATTTCAATACTAAATTTGCATAATAGATGAACAAATTGCAAATGAGAAACACCAACATTGGATTCCAACAATTAAAAACTCTTGGATGTATTTTGTATAGACTTTAATCGTAGAGCGTGTATATAGATAGAGCATGTATATAGAAAAAAGTAATTGAGACTTTTACATTCTATTTGTATTGGTTTTGGAAATTGAAGTTCAAGAGTCATATTAATTACTCAAGAATTTAAGTGCCATGTCATTAAAATAATTCAATAATTACAATGAGATGTAACTCCCATTATAAATTTTCCTTAAAAATTAAAGACTAATATACCCCTGTATAAAAAGTGAAATGAAATTAAAAGGTAAGTAATTTTTTAGGAATAGTGTAAGATGTTTTGGGAATGTAAAATAGAGAAAACAAGTTTGATTAATTCTCTTAAGTAAGAAGATATAAATATAAGGATTATAGCTGTTTGCCACTGCAATTCCATCCATCTCTTTTTGGTCACATGAACTTCCAATTGTTTCAATCAATACCATATGTTTTCAGAATTAGTCCAATTGTTTTCCCCTTTTATAAAAGCTAAAAGATAATGACTTTGTATCGTTTATTCAAGGTGTTAAATAACAAAAATCTAAGTTAACTTTGCTCAAAATTTATGTAAATTTTAAGAGTTGTAAGTTTTCTCATAAATTTATATTCCAGTAGTGAAGAGTAGGTTAGTAATAAGCATTGTGTCATCTCTTGTTATGACCACAGTATTTGATATTAAAAAAATATTATGAAAGGACCAAATTTATCCTCTATTTCAAATTTGAAAAAGTTTACACGTAAGCAAGCATGCAAAGAAACTATACATTTGCCTATATGATTATATCTTTCATGTTGTTTCTATTTATTTTTTTATTTAAAAAAAAATATATCAATACATAACATTTAATCACATAGGCATTTATGCAATGTATGTACATGTACGTATATCTTTTACTCTTCAAAATTTTTGTACGAATCCGTCATGTTCTAGAATACGTGGCCTATCAGTTCAATTGAAACAATATGAATCAAATGCTTCCTCCTCAAAAAATTTGCCCCATTTTTATTTGCACAAAGTTTTTGGTAGAATCAAAAAATAATTTTTAAAATTTTGAATCAAATAAAAAATGTTAAATCTAACTTCACTAATTTTTGTCTTATTTTCCCTTCTAATAATTATAAGTACAATATTATCAATTATTTTATTTTTCATAATGATTGCGGATGTAAAAGCTAATTTTTGATAAATATTTTTAGATAAGGGGGAGCGGATCAAGGGATAAAGGATTTTACAAAAAAATTCTATTAATTTTTTAGGCCGTTGGATTTGCAGCAATCAACGGCTAGGATGTATGAGAGAGAAAGTTGAGAGAGAGGATACATCCTAACCGTAAATCGCTGCAGATTTAACGACCTAAAAAATTTGTAGAATTTTTTGTAAAATTTTTTACCCCTTGATCCGTTCCTTAGAAGAAGAATTTTCATCGTAAGTTTCCATGTCTTGGAATTTTGTGTCTGGGAAAGTGAACCCAAGCGCACAGTTGGCTCTTCTTGGGAAATATTGTACGAGAAATAGGCCATACCAATTTTTCAATTTTTCTATATTTTTAGAAAAATATTTAGAAAAGCTACAATAAATTTTGGAATGGAAAAATTTATTATTCATAATTTTTTTATTATAAAAATAAAATTTGTCATAAAAATTATAAAACCCCAGATAAAATTCGAAAAACATATTTTTCAATGTTATTATATAACATATAACTATCATAATATTTTTTCACAAATTTTATAAAAATACTTGTGTGTGCAATTTTTAAAATGTATATATTTCTATTGGAAGAAATAAATTTCTAGAGAATAAAATGTAAAAATTAATGAAAAATGCTAGTGGGAATACTCTTAATTCTCTATCTTTGTATACTTTTCAATATTTTTTCCCATTTTTGCGTTTCACCAGTCTAGTTGATCACGTTAAGTTCCATTATGTGGAAAATGGAAAATTCTGTACAAAAGATAATATGGTATTGGTATCTGCAAGTGACCTTCATGAAAGGGGATTTTGACTTTTTGCAAGGCATAATTTTTTCATTTATTTATCTAGATTTTAAATAAGTTCAACTTTTATCTCACGTTTCAAATGCTGCCAATTTGGTTCTAATGCTTTCCAATTTTCTCAAGTTTCGTTTCACATCCAACCAAAATTGCGTAAATGATACAAATTGACTCTTAGAAAAGACTTTTTAAATCTTCATTTGATAGATTTTATTTAAATAATATTAAACTTATAATAGAAATGTTTAGTACCATATAATTGCAGATCCAAATTTTCATATTACGATGACATAATATAATACCTGAGGCATACAAGAAGTTATATATATTTTTCAAGATAGGGCGCATAAAAAAAAATACAAAATTTTAATTACTTTATAAATATTTCAGAAAAATTTTAAAGATTAGTGATCTCGCTATTCCTGCTCCTCGACCCGCCTATCATTTCATAGACATTGGAGTTTGTCGGTTGTCCTCTCCGTTGTCATGTCGTCAGGGGATATTGACATTTCTCACTTCCGTTCTGGACAAGTTATCTTTTAAAGCCTGAGTATTGTCATTTTCGTTATTAGCATGGATATGTCAAATTTGTATTTTCTTCTTTTTTTCCCCCTTGTTGTGTTTAATGATGTTGGTAAATAATTGCTATTTATTTATAAATAAAAATATGTAGGGATAATCGGGAGATTTATGTGGATTTAGCTGCTATAAATTATGAGTTAGTCTTACATATTATGGACGCGTACAAAAATTTTGTATTGCAACATCCGAAAATTCCTGATATAATGCGATCTTATTTCTGTCTCTAGAGAGATTATTTCTAACCAGACGAATCCGTGACTCATAAGTCGCAACGAAAGTGCATCTGATCCTAATTTATATAAATTTAAGTTATGACTTTAAGTACCACCAAAATCAATTCAATTTATTTTTATATTGTTTTCTTGGTATGTGATGTGAGCGTAAGGGGATGGATTTGAATTAAGATAAAGAATGGTTGTGTAAGATCGACACGAAACAACAACATTAGAATTTGAATTCCATATCTAGTTTTCGCGGACCATCATAATTTCATAAGGCTTGGGTTTGGCTCAAATTTGCTTCAAATAGTGTACTATTCAGTTTGTATTTTATTTAGAAACACAAAAGGAAAAAAAAACATTATTATCTGCATTATTTATTTCACGCACTGATATGCATGTACATAACTGGAGATGAATAGCTAAAATCTCGTAAACCACAACTATACTTAGCATTATTCAAACAGAAAATGGTGATCTATAAAGTGAAGATAAATTAAGTTGTTTGCTAGAATTGCTATCCACTACCACCACCGGTCTACACAAAATCAAAAAGCATCCATAAAACTCATAAACTATAACCCAAGATTGAGTTGGGGCTTTATAGAGGCAAACTTTACTAGCGAACTGGTACTCGGTTATGGCTATCCTTATTTAAGCCTTTATAAATATATGCTCGTTTTTTCATTAGATCTATCACTAGTGGCAATACCAAGGGTAGGGGGTGTGCCTTTAAACTCTTTCCAAATTGTCTACATAAGTTTCAAAAAGCTTCAATATATCTACTGCATGACTTCCTCTATTAAAAAAAAATATTTATTTCGCTGTATAAGAGAGTAAGACTCGACTCTTATTTAGAAATATTGGTCCGCCATTATCAATTACTAAAAATTTGTAAGAAAAATCATTGTATTTGTGCCTGTTTATAAATAGTCTCAAAATTAGTGCTAAGCACAATCGTGATTATACAATCTGTACCATTTATTAAAAATATGTGTAGAAAACGCGCAAGTGATGAACGACATTTATCGCACTTTGAGAGCTGTTCCCAATTTCAAAATAGATACTTCAAAACTAATACCTAAAATGTGATAGAGACACCATGTCTGGGAAGATATTATTCGGTGCATCTAGATTGTTAATTTTTAAGTTATTAAATGATGTCAAATGTACGAATTCTTAAAAAAAAATTTAAAAATAACTGGTTTAATTATATTTTTTAATTCAAAAATCAATAGTTCTGATATACTGTGCATGGACTTACGGGTACAGTAAGTCCAGGGTCGCCCAAAATGTAGTTGGAGAGGACCCAACAGTCACACTCAGAACACAGCTGTGAGGACACGTAGAAGGGGCCCCAAGGCCAGAAGGGAAATGAGTAAAAATGTCAAAAAGGGAAAATGAGAGTAAGAATGTGAGGTGATCATCACTTAGTTGATTTTCTTGCTTCAATCCTTTTTCTCATTCCATTATCTACAAAGGTGCATCTCTTTGAATTTCCGGGGGCCTTCTTTTTCTAACTTTAGATTATTTGCTATGATGTGCCAGGGTGAAAAGTGTTAAAATTCTCCTAAATTTCTAAAAGAAAGAAAAAAGATGTAACGTAAGAAAAACAGGTATGAAGGGGGTGATTTCCGACATTGACGATTGATATTTCTAGTAACTTTTGACCTAAGTTTTGAAAAATATTTCTTATCACGAAATATTAGAAGATATTGAAAAAATTTTGCGAGAGCTTCTCCGCTTGCCTGCTCGGATATTTTATTGGCCCTATCGGATGGCTTATTGATCGGGCACGTTCAAAATTTACCAACTTGATAGTCTGTTAGGCACCCCATCGAGCTAAGACTTTGTTATTTCATCTCTAAATCTTTGGGGGTGTCCCTCAAAATAGTACTTTTTCCTGAATTGCACAAAAAAAAAAAAAAAGGCTGAAAATTTTGAAGCCATATGGATGCTCTACCCAAATATTAGTACCTCGTTTCATGATAATTAGCAGTTGATATGAAGCATAGATACTCTTGAATACGGGTTAATATATACACACACACACACACACACACAAGAAGATCGCATTAGAAGCGCTAGTGATTGAACCCTGATTGAGAGCCGGACATCTAAAGGCCCTACCATTGGTGCAACCCATTTTGCTACTTATATACGCCGTTTCATTCGGGTTTTAAGCTGTTTTGTTTATTTAGCACAAGGAAGTAATTTTACTAATTGCCTTTCGGTTATCATCGAGCTAAATGATCCATTGCTTATTGGGCCAAAACTTGCACAGTCGTATTTTTCTAAATAATTTTTGTTTGTTACTCCATTTTAGGTGCCTATGGGATGGATTAGGCCTGATAGCCATATACGTACTTCATAGTCCATACAGTATGAAAAGTTTACAAGTATGTAGTATCATTTTCTTTTCTTCCTTTATTTTTATAGGGCAATTTTATAGGAAACGCACTATTTATTATTGGTATCATAATTCTATCAAGAAATAAAAATTAAAGATTTTCGGTGCATCATATGAGTTTGACTTTGGCATAGTCGAATGTAGTGAAAATACTTTACTATAGTGCAATCAAAGGTAATGATCGAATTTACTGGGATTAAATATCTTCACTATATTCAAAGTCGATCCTTGTGATGCATTTAAAATGTGATAAAAATATAGTGCCAATAATAAACAACGTGAGTTGAATAGAAATATTCTGATGGTAAAAATATGAAGTGGCGAATTGGCTCTTTGGTTTTACAATTGAGAGTTCTTTCATTGCTCTTCCACGTTAGAATTAACAATACTCTGGCTATTTCATATTAGTTATAGGTTTAGAAAATTGCTTTTATTTTATTTTATTTTAATTGTCGCTTTATAAATCCAAGATGCATTTATTATTATTTTTTTAATTTTACCCATGTTAATTAAAATTTTAAACACTCATAAAATAAATATTTAATGAAGGATATTTAGGTAATTTGTATATATCTTTCGCTGAAAATAAGACTATTTAATTGATCTTTTCAATTCTTATGCATCAGTCATAAAAGTCAATATAAAACGTACGGAGTATCATTTTCCTGTCACCTTTAATGGTAGTTTTCTTTCCTCCTTTCAGTGCAACACTATTTTTTTAAGTCACTAACAATGACTTGCATTATTTGTAACAACATGCATAATCAGCTTGGTTCGACTTTAAATAGATATCTATTTTACATAACTTACTGGTAATTAATCATTTAGAAATTTGTAGTAACATGCATAGTCAACTTGTTTCAATTTAAAATTATTCTTTTATAACTAAATAAAAAGGGAAGATGGGAGGCACTCTTTGTGCTCGTAATTTTCTCCACTGTGATATATTCGGACTAACCATATTTATTGACTTTTGAATGAGCCATCGCTACAACAAATTTGAGTGCACAGATGAAGATTACACATCCAATTGTGAATCGGATACATGCTCTCCGATGATGAATACTCCAATTTAGGTAATTCGGGCATTGTATTTCGAGCCTAGATTTTTTTATTACTCTCTTTGACTTTGGCTAGTAACTCTCCTCCTATTATACTAATTGTATATTCTTTTCCTATCTTTCGATGGTTCTTCTTGCAACTTCCCGTCGATGCCTGAAAGCGTGAACATGGGGGTTGTCCACAAACTCTTTGATACTTAAGTAAGTAAGGATTCGGATAAGGTATTAATGACAATAATTGAATTGAGTAAGTATTAAATGTAGAAAAATAAACTTTTTTTTATCTGTCATTTCAGTTAACATAGCTGTGAAATGATATTTATCGCATTGGTTCATGACTTTCTTGCTAATTAAGATGTGCAGAGGGTACTTTGACTTAACTACAGTATCAATCCCTATATTTTATTGTATATATAAATACATATTTATCAATAATGTATATATAATATTTATAGTATACGTTTATAAATTTTCTATATTGTACCTAAGTTAAAGTGCAGTTAAAATAATATAGTACCCATATAGAAAAGGCTATCAAAACTAAGAATGAGTTAAAACTAGTAATGAGTTTTATGCAGGAAAAGGCTGTTAAAACTAATTTAAATTAGTAATTGTAGGATAAAGGTTATTTTTAGAAACCAAAGTAGTGGGTAAAAGGCAAAATTTATCCATAATTCGCCATTAAGAAAATATAATGAATCCTAGTCAATTCATTGGCTATATTTGGTATTTCTATTTATTCATCAACTTCTCTGGATATTGTTAGAACATATATAAATCTGCTTTTACACTTTTTGGCGATATGCAAAAATAAAAAATAAAAAATAGAAATGACTCTGTATGTTACAAAATTGACATTATGCACCACATAAGTTATTATTCATACCAGTCAAAACTCGCCAATTAGCACTATTTCTGACCTGATACTTAAAATATTAAATTCTGAAACTTAAACACGAAAATTTTAAATTGGATTAGTAAAAATAAATTTTTATCCCTGGAAAGAGAGATTTGTTTTTCAATTTTAAATAAAAATATATATACAAACTAGTTTGTACCAGAATTTATACAAAATAATTTTTGTATAGCTCATAATTAACTACCCTATTATGTTTTTTTCTTTTTCTATAAAATAAGGTGACGTGGCTATTTACTTTCGTATGAAAGTTCCAAAACCAAGATATATACTAACATCTATGCAACAACTTACAATAGCATTTACATATCATCCACTAAGGAGGACTGATAGCAACATCATTCAAACTTACACACTCATGTCGATATTTGCCAATTTGGCGAATATCCCTGTTGTTTATTTTCAAATTTAGGATTTGTTTGATTGCAGCCTATAAATTTTAGTTTTTTTTTTCCTTAAAATTTGGACGGAGTTTAGCTGCCAAAATTTTAAACTTAATTTATTTATTAGTTTTGCCTAAATAAAGTATAAATTTTAGGCTATAAACATCTAATTTGTTTAATAAAAAATAATCTAATTTATTTAGTTAAAAAGAACCCATTGCTAATCTTACAGGTGTTGGAT
Organism: Embelia ribes; assembly: GCA_001753735.1. Taxonomy (NCBI): domain Eukaryota; kingdom Viridiplantae; phylum Streptophyta; class Magnoliopsida; order Ericales; family Primulaceae; genus Embelia; species Embelia ribes. Next base: position 5,840 of record MKEJ01085959.1, on the reverse strand, counting down.
TACATTGTTAGAGCATTTGTTTTTTTTTGTTTTAAACATCTAATTTGTTTAATATATACTAACATCTAATTTTTTTTTTTTTTTTTTTTAATTTAGTGAATCTTTCAGGTGATCTTCAAACAACCAAATCGTCATCATATACGCAAAATCCAGCACACAAACAAATACCAAAACCCCGCGTTTTCCCTGCAATTAATTCCTATTTCCTTCTCCTTCCTCTACCTCTCTGGTCCCCTCTCTCTTTCTTTCTCTCTCTCCCTCTCTGTATACACACATCTCCATTGCCATCCAATTCCAATCCTCTCCAAAGCACCTAATTCACCCGTACCCACTTTTCCCTTTTCCCCCAACTGGGCAAAAAAGCCACAAAAAAGTTGGAATCTCAAGCAAAAGCAGCCAAAGACAGAGACTTCTCCCCCCACAAAAAAAAGAAAGCACTTTTTTTTTCCCCCAAATGGGTTGCTCCGCCTCTCGTTCTAACACCCTCATCACAGATCATCATCACCATCACCTAATTGAAGAACGAGAACGAGAACGAGAACGAGAACAAGAACCCACTAACCCTAACCTTAATTGGGTCAAATCCCTCTCTCTCCCCTCCCCTCTGGTTCATCATCCCCCTATTTGTAAGGGGGATACTAATCACCTTGTTTCTCTCACGTCAACTACCTATGGATCCCTCATTTTGATTGACCCAATTGAAAACCCGAATCGAAATTCGGAGAATGGCGGGTTGCTGGTCAAAACCCTAGACCCAATTGCAAACCCTAATCGAAATTCGGACAATTGCGGTTTACCCATCAAAACCCTTGACCCGATTGAGTTAAAGGAGCAATCTTTATCCCCGGACACCGTGATCAACACGTGGGAGCTCATGGAAGGGCTCGAGGACGATCAATTCGAATTTGTCCAAAAGCCTAATTTGGTCACAATTGAGTCGGATTCGAGCATGTGTAGCCACCTGATGGAGTCCCCAAAAAAACCCAATTCGAGTTGCTCCATTGATTCAGATGGGTCATTAGAGAAATCGTATTTATTGGTGGAAAATCCAGATTTCGTTGAGTCGAAGCCGTTGTGGAAGCACTTGTCGGAGGAGAAGTTGCTCGCGAAAATGGACCCGAATGTCGGTTTTAGCTACCGAAAAGCTTTATCCTCCAAACAACTAGGGAGTAGAAATATGGAGCCAAAACTTCACTCTCTGTCCTTCAGTCCGAGGGGTAATTTACCAATGGGCAATGATATTGTGTTGCCTGGGACAGAAGATAAGGTTGTTTTGTACTTTACGAGCCTTCGTGGGATTAGAAGAACTTTCGAGGATTGTTGTGCAGTGAGGATGATTTTTCGTGGGTTTAGGGTATGTGTAGATGAGAGAGATATATCTATGGATTCGGCGTACAGGAAGGAGCTGCAAGGTGCTTTGAAAGGGAAGATATTGAGCTTACCACAAGTGTTTATTAGAGGGAAGCATATTGGGGGCGTGGATGAGATTAAGCAGCTTAATGAGTATGGAGAATTGGCGAAGCTTTTGGAAGGGTTTCCGATTAAGGATCTTGGTCATGTATGCGAGAGTTGTGGGGATTTGAGGTTTATGCCTTGTTTGAATTGCAATGGGAGTCGGAAGATTTTTGAGGAGGATGAGGATAAGTTGAGGAGGTGCTCGGATTGTAACGAGAATGGTTTGATTCGGTGCCCCAATTGCTGTGTTTGAGTAATAAATAAGTTTGCATTTTGGTAATGCACATTCCATGAAAGAATGCTAGTATTGATTCAAATTATCTAATTATCTGTCTTTGTTTCCGGGCTTTATTCAGGATTTGATTTATCTATGTACATTATTAGATGTTGGGCATTCATGTTCATTTTCTTGTGAACGGAGTTGTGACCTAAAAATCCATTTAACGTGGAGGGTGTGCATTCTCCATGGATTCATTGTATGAGATTGTCATCCAAATTTATTGGAATGTAAATTACGTTTCTCTGTTTATTAATCGATGGGGCCAGATTGCTAGTAAAAAAGCTTTGCACTTGGGTTTTTTATCTTTCGAACAAATTCTATATGTTTTGGCATTTCGATACATATTTTCTTTCTGAATATGGCAAATATGCTCCAAATGAACAGCAATTTCATGTTAGCAAATATGCTCCAAACAATCAACAATATCATGTTGTAACTGTATTAATATAATGTCCATATTGAGGAAACATAACATTGTTTTCTACGTTAAAACAGCTAGCAATGGGTAGAGAATGGTGGAGATTTTTACTGGTTTTAGCTTCTTTTCTTAATCAGAAATAGTATTTGCTGGAACAATTTGTTGATATAGAGTATAGTAATGCTTGGTGTCTTTTGAGAGAGAGCTCTAAAAATGGGATCTTGGAAATCTGGATGTATCGCTGTTGAAGTCTGACGCCACGACCATGTTTTCAGGACCTTAAAGTCCGGTGCAAGGGCCAAGTTTTTCGGGACCTCATCTTTTGCCCATTTTCACAGCACCTAGCATTTTTCTTATTGTTCGACCTTTGCCTCTGAACAACAAACACATTCAATTACTTGGAAACCATGAGCTCGGAATTAAGCTTGGATTTTACACCAGGGCTAGTTGAACCCATTTTGAAGTTTTGTTCGAAGTTCATGCCTTTGCTTGGCATTTTTTGTCTAATAGTGTTTATTATCCTGCAAAAACTTGGAGCGGAGAAAATGTTTCCAAGTTCTAAAAACACACTGTTTTGTGCTCAATGGTTTCCCCATTTTGCATCAACAATCTTCAGGGTGTACTGTGCTATAAGTTGTGATGATTTGATGGTGACTACCGAAATTTGAGACTTAAAAGAGTGAGGCACTCAGAATTCTTGCCAACAAATATGTTACTTCTGTCATTTTGTTTCATACACGTTTGTTAGGTCCTTACCATGCCATTTTTCGACATAACCCTCTTGAATGGAACTGAAAGATTGGGCTCTATCCTCTTCTCCTCCAACTTCTTCTTCAAAACCCAAACTTTCACGGAGGTACATTTTGGGATCAAAATGAGCCAACGGATCAAATTGGTCCGAATAATCAAATTCTTTCAAAACTTCCTCAACCATATACTCCATGGCTTCTTCTTAAGTTTCATTCCATACCTTGGGAAGATCTATCGGGGGAATATCACTGAAAATCTCCCATCTGCATAATAGGTGTCATTCTGTTGGAACTAGAAGTTGGAATGACATCCGAAGTATTGGACACAACGATGGTGACCTCGACAGTTGTAGTAGCATGGAAAGATGACTTCTTCTTCTTTCCTTTTCTCGGTTCCTCCACCTTTGGAACTAATCTTTTATCTTTTTTCTTCTTCACCAAAGCTTCTCCCTCAATATCGTTCTTCAACCCACAAGGAAATTTGTCAGAACCAAACAACTTGTAAGGGCATCGAGCATACTCATATGTTCCTTCTGGACCTTTCTACTCTTTGATTTTTGTTAGCTCGATTATCCCCTCTTTGCTAGGCTCTGGAAAGTGGGGTTTCTTCCCCATGTAAAAACCTTTATTAATGCGGGCCTTTTTCGCTTTGGAGGCCCAACCACCTAATACAATCACCTAATCATTTTCTGCCCCCTTATTCGATGGGGGCAAAGATGACATAATTCGCCCAGGACGTATGGGAGATAAAAATCATACGTCCTTCACATGAACCAAGTGATAGCAATAGGCGATCTCCGCTACACCTATGTTTACACCAACGATATCGTTCAAAATTTCAATACCCCTAATAATCCAAAGGGTATTCAATCTATCTGAGACAATGCAAGTTGAGAAGCTTGTAAAAAAGAAATCAACAAAGGAGGGAGGGGAAGAGTGATTACTTCAGAATAAAGGGCACTGAGACACACTCCGATCTGATCACTATCACTCCGAAGAATCCTTCGGGGCCTCCTCCTTAGTCTCACATAGTCTAATAGATATGTTACGCCCTCTCCCATATTCTTTTAAGAATTTCTCTCTATTGAACCCCTTAATCAACTTTAACGTCGCCAATTGCGACAGTTTGGCGTGATCTTTAGACGTTCCGGATATCTTCATAGCCTTCGGATCCTTTTCCGAAGTTATTCCGCCCTTTCCTGCTCTTGCCGAAGCTTCAGCCATGATGCTCTAGAGAGAGAAAATGAAAGTTACGTAAAATTGAAAGTAACAAATGAGTTGAACGGTCTCTCTCTCCCCCACTATTTATAGCAAAACCACAATCGCTAAAAACAAAATAGAGATGTTTCAAATTTCAAACATATATGACAAAATGACAGCTAAGCTTGTATTTAGGCAACCTAGCTACGCGGTCATCCCTAGCAATCGAGATTTGCTATTTGAATATTAACTATCCTGAACCATGATTTGCATGGTTCACGGTATTTGGGAAGCAACATAGAGTATTCCCCTCGGGATAAATGAAAAGGAAATTTTTTTATTTCAAATATAATCAGTATAACTATTCCTCCTCCTCCCCTTGGGCTTTTGAAAAAATCAAAGAGGCAGACCCTAACCTTACATAAGCAGCAATTCTTCCTTCTAGGATGGTCCCCTCGGGGCGATTCGATCTTGAAGGCTAGTAGATAGGAATCAACTTCCAAACCTTAAAAATGAAATTTATTTTTTCTCAAATCCAATCCTTCTCGGTCGAAGATATATAAAAGTTTCGCATTCAAAAACTCCCTTGGGCTGAATAGAGTTAATAAATCGCCCGAGGCAGTTGTGGAACAATTGATAAATATGTATTTATATATGCAATAAAATACATGGATTGATGTTGTAGTTAAAACAAACTACCCGTTGCATGCTTGGATTAACAGAAAAGGTAGAGACCAATGAGGTAAGTATTATTTGACAAGTACTGTACATTATAAAGCTGTCATATATTAACTAAAAAGACAAATGAAAAAATTTATTCTTTCTCTACATTTAAGGTTTAGCCAATTCACTTATTACTCTAACCATAATTAATACCTTACCCGAACCCTTACTTACTTGAGTATCGGAAAGTCGGCAGACAATTTCCTGTCCACACTTGCCGGTAGTGAAAAAAAGTTGAAGAATGACATTCGAAAGATAATCATTCTGTTCACATTTTCAGATGTTCATCGTCAGTAAGCATATATCTAATTTACACTTGGATACATACTTTTTATTTCTAAATTCTCTTTATCAATACACTTTTTAAGGAGTTTAATTAATTAATTTAACATTTAATTAACTTTCAATTGGTTAAGTTTTATTTTTTTTAAAAAAATGGTGTTTCCAAATCGTTATGACACCGACCCAGATTAGCCATCGGCAACATTAAATACCCTAGGACTACCCCATAAATCTCTCTCCCTCTCTCTCTCTCTCTCCGTCCCCTTTACACGCCACAGCCGGAACAGCGGTTGCAATCTCTCTCTCTCTCCGTCACAGGTACTCTCTCTCTCGCGTCCTGAATCTCTCCAGCTACTAACTCAATGCATCTAGCATCATCTTAGCAAAACAAGTCGTCCATAAACGCACTCATACGTTTACTAGTAGCTTCCGATTGTGCCTTTGTGGTGATTGTCGTGATTATATATACTTTTTATTTTTTTATATTTCAATGTCACAGTAGTGAAAGGTGTTGCCTTTTGCAGAGTTCGAGATTGGATCCAGTGATGATATTTTGTTGCAAGGTTTCAGATTAAAATTAAAAAACTAAAAGAAGATTACAACATATATTACAATTCTCCCTGATTTGATATGGTTTAATAATCCTTTATTTTTTTGTTGTTGAAAGTTTGCTTCATGGGATTTCATAGTACACGCAAAAAAAAAAAAAAAAAAAAAAAATCCAATGGGGGTA
>MKEJ01085958.1:0-11141 GCA_001753735.1 Embelia ribes | reverse complement strand
ATTAAGCTTGAGGCTGAATCACATAATTCTCATATTTTTATTAATTTTATGCCATTTTTTATTTTGTGTTATTTGATAATTTTACAACACCCTTGAATAATTAAATTTTACTTCGAAGGTAATTGTTTTCATCTTATATAATTACAAGGAGTGATAGTGATTATTTACTTCAAGTGTAATTTTTGGACATCTAAAATAGATTAAGTGTTACAATATTTAATGTTAAATTTCATATGTAAATTTAGTATCAAAATTTTAACAGAAAAAACTTCTTTATATCGTTTCAGCACTAGCATATATATATATTTTTACGGAAATTTATTATATCTCCCCTAAATGTAACAGTATCATTTTTTGTGGACAATTTGAGTACTACATAAGCGTTAGGGGAAGGTCTGATTTGTTAAGCATAATTGTGTGTTGGTGAGATTTTAAACATTCATTTGGCGCATCCTTTGCATGTGTTTATCGCACTCGGGTGTAATACATGGTCAAGATTATTTTGTAGCGTCAGTTGCGACTAAGTTTAGCTTCTCTTTAAAAATATGTTTGAGCAAATAGTGTAGCTCATATGCACTAGAGTAATATTTAACGAGGTCATGGTTGTTTGGTGTTACAATTTTAAGTTGGGCATTTTAAACTAGAGAAAATAGAATGAAAATGACAAACTAGAATAGAATGGGATATTGGTATATATCAAATTAGAGACCTAGGTAAGATATGATGGGTCTAACACTATAGCTTTCCTCTATGTGTTATATATTATCATTAAATTTCTAGTTCTAGAAAATTACAGCAAAGTTAATCAAAACGGCATCAACGAAATAATTTAGATTCCCTCAGACAAGCACCACCGTCGTCTTGCCACCACCGCTGCTCTTTCTATCATGACAATTTGTGCCACATCACTAGATTTGCTGTTATGTGAGCCTTTTATTTGGCGGATTTCGGGGCCATTTTGAGGGTGCTGAGATCTTTGAATGGAAGGGGCAGCGAGGGTGTACTTCATGTGTGTCGCATAACTTGTCTGACTTTATGGTGCTGCTATTGGCAATACTTTCTATCAGGTGTCCATCTTGCTCGTCATCAGTGTTTGTTACTAAATCCACTATAGTACGAATTGTGCAATTAAGCTCCATATACACGACAGATGTGAAGTAGATAGGTAGAATTAATACTCCATTAAAAGATGCGTTTAATCAATGGCAGACAATGTAATCTTTTTAAGTCAATAGCTGAACCACAGGTTTTGAGAATTCACTCTCCGCTTTTTCTCCTGCAATTTCATCTGTCTTTTGTTAATGTTCTACATACTGGGGTGGGACTTGGGCCATCGGAGCAGAGCAGAGCGAGCACTTCTCCTTTGCTTGTTTTCACCAAACACTGAGATTAGAAGAATTTTCTTTCTTTGAATTTAAGTTTTGGCCTTGACCCACTTCCAATCTCAACTGTTAATTTTAAAAACGGCCAAGAAGTATTTGGCATATGCTGCAGAGCACTCTGCACAACAGCCCCCACTCTAATTAGTGCATACCTTGTTGATTTAGACGGTGGAGCATGGTGGACTTTCCCTACTACGACTCCCCTTGTCCCCAATCTTCAAGCAGTTTTCGAATATCGTTTAGGTTTGGTGAATGAAGGGGCCTCTGCTTCAATAAGCAGAAGGAATTTGATAAGGATTGAACGTAAGGTGGCTCTAGAAACTTGGCTGCTGGGGTTAGGTGTGTTCTTACTCCTACCAAGCTTCTCAGGCTGTAATATGCCGTGGCTCCTTGTGAGCTAGCTTCTTGTACCATTAAACTACTATTAAAATGCTTCATTACTAAATCAAATTAGCATCCAAAAGGAATGTCTCTAATTCTATAGAATAGGTTAAAAGGGGTAAAGTTAAAAACAGAACTATGAAAAAGTGCAGCTTTCCTTTCTAATCCCCAATTCTAATACACCCTAAAGAATTTGCCAAGCAAGTTTTGTAACACGAGCACTCAAGCTTCTAAAATGCCGGGACACGGACCTAACAAATTTACTTTAATAAAATTCAGTACTAGAGTCTTCTACCATGACCCAAGTAAAATCCAACTCAACACGCAATGGATTTTGTAAATACAAAGAACATATGAACGGGTCAAGACTACACCCAAATGGATTTTATTTTCCCCCCCTTTTTTAAGTATATATAAACGGAGAAAAACTTTCCCAAAACATAACACCAACTATAACACCTCTGTCATTAAAGTACAAGACATAAATTATCTTTTGCATATTTACACTTGATAATCATCAGAACCCCAGAATGAGATTGGGGTATGAGAAAGATTACCAAAAGAGTCCTCCATTTGAGGAAAGGTTTCACAGTTCCAATGTACAAGTCATATAATTTAAGATGCTTCAAGAAATATACGCCTTGAGAACATCTGCATACTTGCAGACATAACCTGTCCTTGGACACGTAATTTTGCCATTGTTTTTCCTCGACATTTCACCAAGAGCCTGATATTGCAGAAGAGAAGTCAAATAGTGCGGTTTCGAAACATGAACATAGATAAATGCAAAAATATAAGAATAATAATACAGCCAGAATAAGAACCTTAGTACTGTAGACGTAGCCGTTGGGTAAAACTAGTGGAGGGTTCTCTGTGTCCATAAGCTCTTTGGTTATATAGCACACAAGCTTCGAATGATGCTGCTTTGAAAATGGTAAAGGCCCTGCTAATTTGCGGAAGCTCTCTTGGGACAACGGATCCTCTTTGGTGCAATCATCTTTATAACAGAATCTAAATCAAGTCAAGAGAAACCAGGGAACCAAAATTCCAGCTATAAAGAATCTATGAGATGAAGGAATATTTATCAGATTATCCAAAATGGATGATGCATTCGTAAAAGTAAAAATCATGATGAAAAGGATAGGAAAAAAAGGCTGAATTTTACCTATACTGTTATGGTGCTAAAGGGGTAAACGGGAAAATAAAATTTTTGCATACAGTGTATATTATCAGAAACAAGTAATAAAGCATGGATACTCAGTCTTTAGAGCAGACAATCCTGCTTGCAGATAAATATTCAGCAGAGGTTCATAGGTCATCCCATATATCCTGCAGAATTCCTGTCTGAATTGGTCCACCAAATAATCCCATTGCTTAGGTTCAAATAAAGCCTGGAAAATATAACGATAAAGATGATGTTTAACTTATAGCATCAATAATACATCAACGCCAGCTACATATATTAAAAAAAAAAGGCCGCAGTGAGATGCGATGGAACTTTCCTAAAGAACTAAGAATTTGAAAGACATTCGTTACACCACGAGGTTAGTGTAACCGGGTGATATGCACAGTTCCAGAAGAAAATAAAACAAAAATAGAAGTATGATATGCATGATATTTTTGTTGTTAAATTGATACAAAAAGGTGAACACCCAAAGCAAAATGACATGTTTGGACCTATACATGTAACCAAATCATCAGAATAACGACCCATCTAGAATAACATACAAGATGATAATAAGGCTAAGGAAACAATACATCCCCAAAAAGAGATTTGTGAGAAGCTCCAAGATAACAGAAAATATTTCTGGGTCCCCATTTCCCCCTAATGGAGACATTAGACAGACAAAAAAATTACTTCGTGCATCAGATAAAAAGGAAAGTGCTAAAAATGGCACAACAACTGCATACAAACATAGAGCTTAAAGATCTGATTCACCTTGTATGTTGCACATTCAGTGCTACTTTTAAATGCCAATGTAGCCATGACCCTCTGCAGCTCTTTCATATGGGTAGCTCCCCATGGTGCAAGGTGCTTCCGTGCATATGCAATAGCTCTTAAGTTACTTTCAGCTCTTACCAACTCTATGAACTCTTGAAGTCTCAGCTGGAACTCAAACTTGCTCTGTAACAGAAATAAAGAACACTAAGCATCACACAAGTTCACAATCACATTTGTTTCTTAAATTTCGGGAGTAGTAAGATTAAGAATTAGAATGCAAGTTGAAATAAATTTGAATAAAATTGAAATGCTTTAATTGCAAATATATATATATATATAAAGACTTCAACTTTTCATGATAGTTTATAAGTTAAAATAACCACCATGAAGCAGCACAATAACAAGATTATGTCCAATAAAACAAGATCTTTAACTGTTGAAACAGTACGTAAAGAAATTTTTTTACAATTTCCTAAAATCTCGTCGCAATTAGTTAAAGATGATTCTTCTATAGTTGGTTTCTCTTTTCTTAGAGAAAACATGGCTCAAAAGGGACGATGGTCTTTTGTAGAGGACCTTTTCTGATGATGATCATTCTACCCTTTAAATGTTCGAATAACATCTCTCCATAAGAATACAAATAAAGAAAATACTTGAATAATTAATTTGACTTAATAAAAAAAATAAACCTAAAACCTACATATCTATCAATGTGGATCTCAAATACTTTTATAAGCATCACACATCATAAAATCAATTTTTACACGGGTAGTGTATACTAACAGTTGGGGAAATTTGCAACTAATATTCTCAAAATTAACCATTTGGCCTCTACACTGTTGCTTTACTTTCTTAGTGCAGGAAATAAAGGCAACACAAATTAACTGTATAGTGTATACTAATTGCTGCCACTTTTAAAAGCTTAAAGATCAGTTAGTCTCTGGAAGTTTGATCAGATGAAGGGTAAGACTGGCTGGTCGGAATGTGCTAACAGAAGACGGGATATTGTATTACTTTTGGGGTATGTTATGTGGATTTTTAATAATGATTAAGCACCCAGTCTTCACATTTCTATTAATGGTGAGTTTCAATAAACTATGCTCTTTTTTTAGTTTTTTCATTTGTAGTTGCCTTTTCAGAACAAGGCCGAGTCAAAGGCCAAAGCATCTGCACTTGATAGTCAATCTGCACGGTTATGACCACGTGGTAAAGCATAAAATTTTTGCAACAATGGGATAGAAAGAGATGTCAATCACAAAATCTAAGCAAGGTGGATGAAGCGGAGAAGTGCATCCGGAGTTCTATGTGACCGAAATATACCCTTACGGTTGAAAAGAAAATTTTATAGGACCGCAGTACGACTGGTTTTATTGCGTGGAAGTGAGTGTTGGGCTACTAAGAAACAAGATGAACACAAGACGAGTGTAGTTGATATGCATATGTTGCAATGGATATGTGGTAAGACTATAAAAGATAAGATTAGAAATGAAGAGATTCGGGCTAGTTTATGAGTAACACCTGTTGAAGATAAGATGAACGAGAGCAGTTTAAGATGGTTTGGACATATAAGAAGGAGTCCAGTGGGTGCACCCATTAGAAAGTGCGAGAGCATGGGAGTGAGAACGAACAAGAAAGACAGAAAGAAAGACAGAAGTAGACCTCTAACTACATGGATACAAGTATTACAAAAGAACATGCATATTACTATGTTGAACGAGAAAATGGCTTTCGATAGGAATAAGTGGCGTAAAAAAATTCACGTCAACGACCCCACGTGATGTCTTATTTTGTTTCATTTAGCCTACCCTAATCTATTGGGATTTTCAAGGCTTGGATAATGATGATGAGGCTTAGTTATAAAAGGCGTGCCAAGTCACCTGCTATGAAAAATTTTAATTACAAAGGTACAGATTCTAAGAAGCATTAGATGTATGGGTTTTCATTAGACTCGGAAGGTCTACCTGCCACATGCCTCATGGCTCTGCGGGTCTTGCAGGTCGCGGATCTGATAGGAAAAATCCAATACCCATACCCACATGGCAACCCGCATATGCCCGGGGCGCATCGCAGGGCGGGTCTACCCACGTCAACTGACCTCCAAGGTAAGTCAGACTTATCTTTTAAAAAATAATTGGGGAAGGTTAGTAAACTTACCCCAAGGTAAGTCGATAACCCTTTAAAAATTAAGATAATTGCTTTTAATAAAAAGTATAAGGGCTTAATTTTTTTTTAATTGGGGAAGGTTAGTCGACTAACCTCTATGGTAAATCGATTTACCTATAGGTAATAGGCCGCGGGTTTACGGGGTAGGTCCGTGGTGCGGGTGGTGGGTTGTGGGCATGATACTCAGACCCAAACCTGCCTTGCACAGCTGCGGGGACAATGCGGGGCGGGTGCCCGCAGGTAGACCAACAAAAATGCAGGTATAATGAACAACCCTAATTAGAAGCAATCGATTTTGAGGTTACCAAAATCATGCATCATTTAGTGCAAAGTCTATATGTGAGAGTGTAGGATCGATATGGTCGAGGATCATAAAATTGCATGAAAAAGTAGAGGTCATAATTTCACTTCAATGTCGAGCACTATGAGAAGAATTCTAAAAAGCCGTGATACAAACGTATTAGATTGACAAGAGGTGGACCACAAAAAACATTCCAGCCATTGCGATCATATGATCCTCTACTGATCTTACCAGAAGGTGAGTCTATATTACATCCCCATTCTGCTCTGCTTTTTATCCAGGAATCACACAACCAAAGGGTCAGAGAACACACAGCAATTTAATAGCCTAAAACAATCTGATCTAGGGGTCGTTAAAATTGTAAAAAAGCCAAAGAGATATTGTCTGATTAGGAAAGAGTTTCTAGCAATTTTAAGGTTCAGAATACAAGTGATCCTTCCGCAATTACTCGTTGATAGCGGATGGTTTAAGAAGATTATAAAATTGGCTTTCTAGACAACGGTTCCATAGCATAACAAGAAAAGAGTGCTTCAGAGAAACAAAATCCAACTACCATACAAACTGGAGGCCTTATTAACAAAGAAATAACTAGAACACAAAAAAAGCTGGAAGACTGAAGAGAAGAGAACTATATTTCCAGATAAAAGACCAAGACATCCTGAGGATTCTACATGAGAGACCTAAGATCTGATAATTATGACTATAACCTTATATAGACCAATTATATAAATAAGGACGTGAGGAATGACTAAAGAGTCAAGCAACCATATAAAGGCACTCCGCCAAATTTTACAGGAGGACCCAAACTTTTACGCAATGTAAGGAGTAATAAAGAGGAATTTTAAGTACAAGGAGATCTTCCTCTGTCATCGATCGTATATGTCAAAACCCACCCTCATATTGTCATGTTTATGGATGAAAATGCTCAACATGCCCCACACAAGCCCAACTGGGAGGAGCTTGATAAGTCCTAATTAGGCAGGTTGTCAACCTTCCTCAAGATTGAGATAATGTTCAATTCAGAAACATGGTTGGAACAGATCATACGTTCATCATCTGAGATGGTCAAATTTATTACGAAAACCAAGGCAAGCATGTTAAGAAATTCGGTTATAAAGGCACTAAAAGATTATGGCTTTACAGATTTCAGATGTGGGATTCATGGCCTAGATAAGAACTACTTTGAGATGGTAAAAGGGAAACAACCTAAATTTCTGTCCTTCATGTAGGAAACAACCAAGAATGTTTTGGCCTTTCTATTTCTGTCCTTCACTGAATTGTAGCACTACTCCAATAATTCAGTGCTCATACAAGTTATTGAGTTAGTTGGGAAATCATATGAACATAACCCCTTCGTCACTATTTGATAGACCGCCTTTCAATTATTGCTTGTCCTGCATGATAGTTCACTTTCCTTGATAAAAAGTATGTTAAATTTAGCACTTCGCTAATATGCCCTCATTTAATGTGTAGTCTTTAGCAACAAACATTCAATGTTTCCCGATAAAGGCCAGCTAGGAAAAGAAATGATATAATTTTCATCAACAAATAACATTTAGTGTGAAAATCAAGACTATCAAACAGGGATGGAGGCAGTATTATGAAAACTCGAAGAGAGCCTGGTGCAGATTTTAGAAAACTTTTTCCCATACATAATAAAGATTCTCTACAGCGAAACAACATGTCTTGAATTTTTCTTGTTTCATTTTAAGTGTCTCAACATCAGTGGAGGTTTCAACAAACAGGGACAATCAGGTTATCCGCTAACGGTGTAGCTTCGACCCAACTCCTTCAGTCAATGAGTGAAAGTACATGTGTCAAACTCTAGAATAATTTTAGCTAATTTTTAATTTACAAAACCAAGCTGAGGTAGACACATTTATACATGTAGGCTCGCAAGATTTATTCAGTTTATATAGCTATGCCAGAACACTATTCCTCACTAAACTAGCCAAGATATAGGTTGTTTTCAGAGCATGTGAGGCAAAAGAGTCGTTTTCCGGAGTAGCAAAACCCAGTGTCGCTCTCATTACACCATAATCCACATACTCTTTTTCTGATATGTAATGATGCATTGTCAGTTTAGTTCTATTTGTTGTCTGCATGCTTAGCTTTCTTCACACAAAAGCATAAAAATATATAAGACGATCTATCGCACAAAATGAGAGCTTGGATGCAATATATATGTATATACTCACACATATCTAGATGCATTCTAATTCACACCATACACAGATTAATTCGCTCTTTAAAAGACAAAGCAATAAGAAAAATCTCTCCAATTTCAGCACATCAAAAGCGATCATAAACTTATTAAGTACCTTAAATTTCTTCAACCTAGACTTGTTTTCAGCACACCAGGCTAGGGCAGGAGCAACTTCTTTGTTTTGGAGAGCATTAACAACCTTTCTAGCTTCATAAAATACTTCAATATCGACAAGATCCTGATTCCCAAAAGAGAAAATAAAAAACTTCACAATCAGAATAAAAAGGAAACGAAAAACTGCAACTTACTTTTAAAGACCGAGGTGCATTAAGAGCCAAAGATTAATGAAAGAGCAAAGGAATGTCATTTCTGGGGACTAAGGCAAATCAACAAGCAACTGTAACGGACAATTGTTGCAGATTGGCAGAAGCCTGTGTTATTAATATCCAATTCGTTCGCTAGTTTTCTCAAAATATAGCTAACACTACAGATAACAAATATGATTTTATATTTGAACAGTAATCTATCGCGAGGTCTGTATAACAGGCTTACTGGAAGAACACTTCAAAGGTAGGAATTCCACAACTGGGTTATCACACTTTGATTTCCCCAACAGTTAAAAAGTAATAATCATAACTAATTTAGTCACAACAAAAACAATATTGTGGAATATGGTAGCAGTGCTCATAACTATTAAAAGACGAGAGGCATTTCGTAGGATTTGTCTCATTTAAAATATCTGAGTGCGCAATATAAGTAAAGTAGTAAACTGAAACCGCATGAGTCGAACCTGCACAAAAGCAAAAACTTGTGACCACTAGCAGCCAGTTGTAACATATCAAAAGAAAATCCAAACTGTTTTTGACTGATAAACAAAATATATAGATTAGAAAACAAAATAAGGAAGAAAATGGTCTATGCCACATGTGAAAGGGTTGAATAATTACCTTCCTACAACAGTAATGCTGTTCAAGTACCTCAAAGGCTTTAAAGTTAANNACAACCCCCCCCCCCCCAAAACCCCAAAAAAAACAAAAAAAAAAAACGAAGAAGAAGAAGAAGGAAGAGACCGTTACATCTGCCCCTATAATCAGGACATGGCCTACTCCATATTGATGTAGTTGTTAAATAAGGATTGCAAATAGTGTCTCTCTTCTATGCAAGTTACCAATAACAATGTCCTAAATTTAAGAGACTTTACCTTACAATAAATAAAAACTGCACCTCGGGAGGCACATACTCACAAAAATCCTATTGCATACAGTAACGTAAAGTAGTTCACAGACCTTTACATTTTATTCTAATTCAAACTAAAACTAAATATATTCAGCAGAAGCAAACTACATTCGCTAATTGCAAACTGATAATAAAAAAATCTCGCCTGTATATTGCATCTTTCTGCCAGCTTTACGGCAGTATCATAGTAAGACATTCGTAACATATAGTCCACTAATATTCGCTTCAAACGGGTGTTGTTAAACTCTAATAAGTTATCTGCATCTGCTGATTCTAAATGATCAAGGCGAGTTCTGCACTTCTGTGCTTGCAAGTTCTCCGTGCAGCTTCCTTCTTCCAACTGCTTTGAGAACAAATGCGGCTATTTAGCAATTGGATTGACAAAGACCAAAATGAATAAAAAGTAAATCATAATCACATAGATATAGTATTAAAACTAATGAATAATTTTTACAAAGTTCTGCTTCAATTTCAGACACAATCTCAGTACTTTGATTGTGATAGAAAATTGAAGCTTGAAACTCTCCAAATACTGAATACACAGTTCTCACCAACAATATGTGGAACGTGTGTGGTACAGAGAGGGTAGGGTTGATCAGAAATAGTTTTGGGATTGATGATCAATAAGCAGCAGGTAGCCTATATATATGGACACAAGTAATACTTTCTTTAAAATTGTATCATCCTTTTGGAAGATGAGGAACCCACGATAATAATGATGTAGTTATTGGGGGTGGTAAGGATCCCAATTCCCAATAACACTAATACAAATTGTGTGATTTAGTTAAAGGGAGCGGTAAGGATCCTAATTCCCAATAACACTAATACAAATTGTGTGATTTAGTTAAAGGGAGCGGTAAGGATCCTAATTCCCAATAACACTAATACAAATTGTGTGTTGCTCCAATTTTGGTTTTTCATTTTTTCCAACAGAAAGTTTCATTGTCTTTAAGAGCACAGAAATTACCACAATTTGCATCACTGGCCAGGGACTTGAATCGAACCATAATTCACATGGACATATAATTAACTGAAGGACATGAATTTGAAGGAAAAACCGAAGCCAAATCAAAAACTAAGGTCTCGTTATGAAATTTGTTTCCAGTTTTTATGAGTTCCTTCAGAAAATTAGGGTGACAGAGAGATTTAGAAAAAAAAGGAAACAAACAAATAATACTTACAAATATACAGCTACAAAGCTAATTCACAATACACGAGAGTTCTTCTTCAATTCTACACAACACAATCTCCAAACTCAGATTAAAAAAATAGCCAAAGTTTGAAACTCCCTAACGAGAGCTTAATCTTATTGAAGAATTTGAATTACAAGGAAGAGCTGAGGCAAGCATATGCATTTTCCAACTGACTTAGAAATTTAAATAAAAATTAGAAAATTGAAGGACACAAAACCAAAAATAAAGGGCCAGTTCAGGTATCAAGGTTGTTAAAATCGAGATTTTACGTAGAATCGGTAGAGGGTCCATAAAATTGAATCGTAAAATCGAATCGTAAAATCGTAAGATTTTACCG
>MKEJ01085949.1:0-10327 GCA_001753735.1 Embelia ribes | reverse complement strand
CTTTAATAAATGATATTATTTCGAGTAATGATAATGTTATTTATTGCTTTTGGGGGTTCGTTTTCGAGGTGTGTGGTATTTCATTCTCGTGTTGTATTGAAGTTGTACACTTACACATGCATGTTACACACTTACATATGCTACACATGCACAAAAAAAAACTATGTACAAATACTAAGTAAAAATACTACTAGTTTCTTTAGACATTTTATTTGTGTGTTGTTTACTTTTTTTTTCTTGAGTTGACTTGGGTCAACAAACTCAAGCTACCATTTTATCATTTTGCCCCTTTCTTTGGTCAGGCACTTAAGCCCCTTGGTAGCCATTTTTCTTCTTCATTTACCACTTTATTGTATACATAAAGTGTATTAAAGTGAGAAGAGAGAAAAAGAAAGAAAAAAGCACGGTTGTTGGGTTTCATGCTTGATTCATCAAGCTTGGGACCTCGGACGTAAAATATTCTTACATATTTGGACTCTACTTCACGAGGCCTATATTTTGACATAAGTCTCATCTTCCATTTTGTTCATTTACTTTCCTCGTTTTCCGTACCTTTTCAGGTTCGTGAAAACAAAGTTGTTAAACCTATTCCTTGCATCTTATAGATTATTTTCTTGTATAGTTTCATCTTAATCCGAGCTTTGTAGGTAGATGATATCAAGGGTCGAAGGCGTGGAATGAGCTGTGACAAAGTCGGAGCATTATCATCTAGTTTCATCGACCTTTTAGGTTCAAACCTTCAATATTTTGTCAGCACTATTGCGGAGGTTACACGTTGAAATAATTTTTATCAATTTCCATTCTTGTTTTCAATTCCTCGATTTTCGAGTCGACTTATAAGATGAATTAAAGTTATACAAACTCATTTTTATGTCTTATAGAATGTTTTGTATAATAGGTGCGGCTTGATTTGGATGGCATTACTAGATTATATCGGGGTATCAAGAAGAGGGTTTTGAAGGGAATTTGGCATTAGTCTTTAGGCGAAAACTTAGTGAATTGGCAAGGTACAACAGATTATGAACTCAATATATAAAATTGAGAATTTGTGGTATATTGATGTATGTGACTCGTCTTGTATTGGTGTAGTTAATTAGCTTAATTGATTGGCATAGTTGTATGGCATAGTTGATATGATACTTACTCGCATGATAATTAGTTTAGTCTATTTTCATAGAATAATTTATCATATTAAAGATGTTTATTTATCATGATAATTTTTTTAATATGTGTTGTAGGTGCAGATGAGGGCATAGGCTATGATTAGTTAACTTGGAGGCCATGGCAGGTTGTTTTTGGGCGTAGGAGGTTATAGTAACCTCATGTGGCGAGGCATGTCAATTATGTATATTTTGCTTTCTTTTAGGAACAAGCTCTTAGCTTGATGTATATATATGTACAAGCAACTCAGTAGTTGCTTTATTGTAGGTGTTGTTGTTCATATTTATGTAATATGTTGTGGAATGTTGTAGGTCTTTGTGTGTTGTATGTATATGAAGCGGTTGTTGTGGTATCATGTCGTATGTATATTATTAAAGAGATTGGTAGAATGGTGTATTATGTTCTATTTCTTTTCTTTTCTTTCTTATATATTGCCTTTTCTTTCTTTTCTTTTCTTTTCTTTATCTCGTGATCCGTGGGGATCTCGGGGCGTGACAGGGTGATTTCGCGATGTAACAGAAAAGTCAACTCTAACAAAGTTGAATGATTGGATCGATCTTTATGGAGTCGAGCATGATGCAAATATTCGACTTTAGAAAGTTCAAACCTTATGTTTGACTCTTATATCGTCGATTCTTCTATACTTGACAAGATGAAATTATAGGTGTGGTTTGACTTTTATAAGGTCGAACATTATCACAACATTCGATACTCAGAAAGTCGATCAAATTATGTAATCAGTTACTTTTGGCCACAATTGATTTTGCAAAAGTAGAATGGTGCCTTTCATATCGATTTCACATAGTCGATGGTGGCACAGGATGTTCATAAATTACAGTTTGAAAAAATTTATTCAAACCATTTTTAACCAAAAATTTCATGAAATACATCTACTTTCATACATAAATAATCATTAAAATAAGTTATTTCACTAAAATCTACACATATTACATGTATATTATTTAGAATAAGATAACATGTATTTTGAGTTTGATAATATGGATTAAAATTTGATATCATTTAGAGATGCGGTGAGATAACAAATCTAAATGGGATATATATAATTATGTATTTGCAATTTGATTGGTGAAATTAAGAGTGAAAAAAATTGCTATGACATAAGTGAGTTTTATGTGTAGAAAATGAAACTAGAAAGATAGAGAGTAAGAATATGAAGATGGAGAAGATGAAATATTGTGACAAATATTTAATGAAAGAAATTTGGAATTTTTGGAGATTGAAGATTATGTGTTGAAAGCTTTGGTTGAAAATGAAGTTTGAACATTAAGTGGGTGATTATTGAATAAAAAAGATGAAGTGTAGTGGGAAATTTTAGTGAACGGGTAATTTGGCCATTTCGATATGTGGTGCCAATGTATAATTTTAGTGATGTTGATATACTAATTTAATTCCAAATTAATTGTGTGGTGCTAGAGGAGTTTTTAATTTCATAGGTAAAGGCTAATATAGTAGGGTGCCGACAGTAAAACATATAGTCCAATAGAATCACCTAACTTATATTATGTAAAAAAGAGAAATGGGTTAAGTTGGTTTGGTTAATGGTTTAGTTTATTTTGATTTGGTTTGGGTTTAGATTGGCTTGCAAATATTTTGGATTTAGTTTGGTATGAGTTAAAAAGGTATTTTGGTTTGAATTTGGATTGAGTTACTTATTTATCGGTTTGGTATGGATTGGATTAATTCTAACCAATTTCCATCCCTATGTACAACCTCTTTCCTCATCATCAAGTCTATACTTTTTTCTTGGACCTCTTCAAATTCCCCCTCTTCTTTACATGTATAGTGAGATGCTCATCTTTCCCTTTTGATAGATAAAAATAAAATTCAAAGGAAAAAATTGAGATTCTTCTTCCCTCAAATTGATATTTGTTACTTTGTCAAACTTCTTATATAAGTTTATGTTGTGCTTTTTATTTAATTTTTTACATCTTATTTTTTCAATAATGCTTAAAGTTTAGTTACATATATATCAACACATTCATGTTTTATATGATTATGACAATTTGTTTCATCGTTTATCCAATTTTGTGATTTATAATGCCCCTAGATTTTGTTCTCTAAGAAACAAAAGTGATGTATTTTACAATATGAGAATTTATTAGTATAAGCTATTAGTTCTGTCTCATCTTGTACCCATATTATTTTTAAAATTTGTACTAGTATACTGTATTTTTATTTCAATAATCTAATTCCTCAAAATTCTTAAATTACTTAATCTTAAAAAAAAAAAAAATTGTATTAGCTTTGTATTTTACTAGCCTTTAGGAAATCTTAATTAAATAAATCATATTCAAATTTTTTCTTCGTTAGAAGTTATTATACTTATTTTGCAATTTTTTGTAGTTCTTAATGGAGTCGCAAGCACGATGTAGCACACCGAGGAGGTTAAATTTTGATAAGGAGCTATAATGTACAGATGACATAGACACACCAAAAATAGGTATGGAGTTTGACTCGGACCAACATGCATTTAATTTTTATAATAATTATAGAAGATTAAAAGATTTTAGTGTTAGAAAAGATTGGGTGAATCATTCATCAATTATTGGTATGATGACATCAAGAAAATTTACTTGTTCGAAAGAAGGGTTGAGAAATATAAATTCAAATATAATTGTAAAAAACCCTCAAAAAGATATACAAACTAGTTGTTTAGTACACACGATTATATCTCTTCAATGAAATAATTGTTATGTTGTAATCAAGTTCGAAGAGAAATACAATCATGCTCTTGTAACTCCATCAAAAACCCATTTGATAAGATTAAGTGTTCTTCAAGGTGTTGAGGTTAAATTAGCAACTATGTCAGGATTAAATCCTAAAGAAACTTGTGATTTCATGAGCCGACAAGCAGGTGGTAGGAAAACGTTGGGTTCACAAAGGTCGACTTGATAAATTATTTGTCTTCAAAGAGACAATATGATATGGAACTTGGGGAAGCAGACAGTTTTTTATACTATTTTCAGAGAAAACAAGCTGAAAATCCATCATTTCACTATTCAATCCAGCTTGATAATTGTGAACAAATAACTAATATACTCTGGTGTGATTCAAAGATGAGATTAAATTATAAGCAATTTGGAAACGTCATTACATTCGATACAACTTACAGAATAAGTAGAGAATGTGGATCATTTACTCCTTTTATTAGAGTTAATAATCATAAGGAAGTCGTGATTTTTGGTGATGTTTTACTACACGATGAAACTACATAGTCATTTAAATGGGTGCTTAATTTTTATGTTCAAGCAATGAATCGGGAAAAATAAAAAATGATTATTACAGATCAAGATCCTGCTATATGTAATGCCATTTTATTTGTCTTAAATGGAACTAAACATCGCTTATGCGTGTGGCATCTACATCAACATGCAACCAATCATCCCAACTATGTGTACAAGCGTTCAAGTACATTTGTCCAAGATTTTAAGAGATGCATTTATGATTTTAAAGAGGAAGAAGAATTTGTACAAGTATGGAAGAATATGTTAGACAAATATGATCTTAGAAAAGATTTTTGGTTAAAAAATATTTATAAGGAGAGAATAAAATAGTTATTGGTTTATGGTAGACACACATTTTGTGCAGATATAAAAAGCACAAAGTTAAATGAAAGTTTCAATGTTACCTTGAAAAGATATTTGAGTTCTAAGTTAGATGTTCCACAATTTTTCAAGCATTTGAAAGGGTTTTGGATGATGTGAGGCATATAGAGTTAGCTAGCAACCATGACATTACTCAAAAGATATCGAGACTAAAAGTTGATGCAATTTTGTTAAGTCATGCAAGAGATATATATACTGCTAAAGTATTTGAATGATTTTGAAAAGAGTTCAAGCTAGCAACAAATCTAGTTATCAAAAAAAGTGAGGAGAATGATGAAATCACCGTATATAATGTTGGCATGTATGGTAAAATTGTGAGCATGTCATTACACTTAACTCATTAGAAGATGCTATTTTGTGTAAATATTCAAAATAGGAATTTATTGGAATTTTATGTCATCAAGTGCTTAAGTTGTTGGAATAAAGAGATGTGAAAATCATTACGTCCAACTCTATCATGAAAAGATGGACTAAAGAAGCCACTATAAAGGTTGCAAAAGCATACAGAAGCTAGGAGTATGAAACTCCAAAGTTGGATGTTTTAAGTTGGTACAAAGATTTAAGTCGAGAAGAAACCAATCTTGCGGAAATAGCATTTCACAGTGAAGAGGATTATGAGTATTTAAAAGGATATTTGGAAAAATAATATTAAAGTTAAGAGAGGAGTCAAGATTAACCCAAGAGTTGAATGCTATAAAAAGTAGTGTATTGCAACAAATATCATGTCAAGAAGAAAGAAACATATTCAAGCGAAGGGATTGAAAGTGAACGAAAAGGGTGTTCAAGGTGGACATCGACTAAAAAGCAGTTTGGAAATAAACTGAAATAAAAATAAGAATAAAGAAGCTAAAGTAAGGGTTTCTATTACTATAATTCTTACTCAAGTTGACAATGATTTTTTGTCACATGTTCAAGGTAGCATTTCAGAGGTTAATTGTTCTTTCCTCAATCTTATTAGTAATTTTTTTCCTGATTTATAATTTCATACTTTCTTATATTTGTAAAGTATTAAATATCTTTATTGTTTGGTGTCTTATGTGATAGTGTATCAATAATATTAGATATACATTGGCACATACAAGCTCAGACATATACATTTAACCTGGATGAAGGACCATCAAAGCTGATGTACTATCATCCTTCAGTCATATCAATAAGAGTATAACTAAAACCCATTAAAAATTTCTAATTAAATATCAAAATCATTACATTTAAAATTGGCTACCTATTTCCAAACTATTTACGATTTATTTTAATCGTATCTCATAAATTGTTTTATGATGCAGTTTACTAATAAATTTTTTACAAGAAAAATAATGTATGCTTCTGGTTTGTAAATATTAATGATTAACATATAAAAAGTAATGAAACTCAATATATATGTTAAATACACATATTAATGTATGCCAGTTTTCAGGTATCGGGTATCCTACTCATTTGATGTTTATATATATATATATATATATTTGGCATTATTTATGAGGGCTATAGTTAAATTTTTTTAAGGAAATTATTCATCGGAACCAATATCCGCCAAGTTATTCTCAACTATTAAAGGTAATTAGTGATAATATTGTTGTTTATTTATAATCATTATTAGTCTTACATGACAAAACATTTCTATTACCAGATAATAAATCAAGAAAGACATCTTTCTGATTCAAATGACTAGGTATTGTATATCAAATAATGTATTAGTTTAAGGGGAAAGTCCTTTTAGTACACCAATATTTGGACCAAAATTCAATTAGTGCACCCAGCTTCAATAATCCCCAATTAGTACACCAACTTAAGTTTAGTGGTCAAAGTTATCTCGGGTGCTACAAAATCCGTCTACGACAAGGGTAGTTTGGTTTTTTTTGGGAAATATTTAATGGAGTCTTAATTTAATATTAATTGTATATGCGGTAGGGGGAAAATAGATAATTTAACTTACTGATTTTTCCTCCATTTAATATTCTTCATCATTTTCTCATTCCAAACTCACTAAAACCCAAATATATATTATAGCTTGCTTTTTGTGTTGCTCTTTCTCTCTCTCCATAGCTTCCTCTTTGTGTTTTTCTCTCTATATATTTCCCTTTCTATACATCTCTCTCTCTCCGTATGCATCTCTATCTACACATCTTTCTATTTATATATGTATATCGTTACATAGCTTTAATGGATAGTCGGCTTTGCCATTGCTTAAATCCTACAATATAATACACATCATGGACAAATTTGAATCCTGGAATAAGATTCATCGCATGTCATATAAGAAGTAGGGGAAAGGCACCTTATGGCTGTGACTTTTTTGCTTGGATTGACCCTCCTATATGTCAATAATCAAAGATGGTGATACTTGGGCTACTTAACAGGATAAATGCATTTGAAGCTGAGATTGAGCAAGAGAAGATGATAGTTGTTGCAACAACTATGAAGTCATATGCCCGTTTTGTCATTTATGTCTGTATTATAGTTTATATATTGCTCAATTGTGGTTGTGATGGGAGATGTAAAAGTGTCTAGGTCGTATGTATGTGTAGTGGCCTAATCAATTATAATGTTGGTTTGTTAGAAATAATGTTTAATGAAATGAGGTTGTGATATGTAAATATCAGTGTGTACATCATATATTACATATTGCAAGGACAAAAAATATACCAATACAATGAGATTGCAATCTACACAATTCAATGACACATTGTTATGCTTGACCAGATTATATGAAAATGGCATATTGCAAAGCCAGGGCAAATTCAAAGATATTGTCAATTCCTGCATTACACAAAGTATTAAACAGATAACCGATTGACACATTGCATAAAATGCCAGCAGATAACAAATTGAATGACATTGCCACACTCTTGCATTGCACAAAGCATTAAACATTGTCAATTCTTGCATTGCACAAAGCATTAAACATTGCCACATTTCACAAAACAAAGCAAGATATTGCCAATTCTATGCCAGACCAAGTTCAAAGACATTACCATATTGACACATTGCACTAACACAAA
Organism: Embelia ribes; assembly: GCA_001753735.1. Classification (NCBI taxonomy): domain Eukaryota; kingdom Viridiplantae; phylum Streptophyta; class Magnoliopsida; order Ericales; family Primulaceae; genus Embelia; species Embelia ribes. The sequence continues at coordinate 2,538 of MKEJ01085949.1, read as the reverse complement.
GCAATAAACTTTGCCATATGGCACAAAGCATTAAATATTGCCACAGAACAAGAATAAGATACATTACAAACTTAGAACATAAGTATTAAATATCCAAATTACATTATTACTATGCCCGTGTCCAAAGCAATATAAAAAATACCTAACATACATAGAATAGAACAAAACCAGAACAAGGCTAAACATCCCAATGTAACACAACATCAACCACTATTTTTTGCCTAGATGGTACAAAGCCACCCTTATTTTGCGACTTCTCTTTCTTAATATTGATTTGAGCTTTTTTGGCTTCTTGAATTGCAGTTGTGGGGATATAGAGCTTGCCTTTGTAGTGAATTTGACCCTTCGGCAATGAAGGTGGTGGGGACTTGATTATGTGTGCATGGAAAGAGCTAGAAGCCTGTGGAGCATTACCAGATTAATGTGTAAATATTGCTATTGTCACTCTATCATCTTTTGTGTCAAGTCTATGTAGTGTACCTGGATTGGTCATTTCCTTGGTTAGTTTATGATCTTATAACGTCTTCCCAACTACAAGTATTGTAGTTTGAATATAAGCACATATCAGTTAAACCAGACTAAATAAATACAAGAAGTTGACAAATTCAAACAAGAATTTACCTTGGGTTTTTGAGAAACTTGTGTTCCTTGAGCAGGTTGTGTAGAGCTTCGACTCTCTAATCCCCACAACTCATAAATTGAGGCAATCTCAGATCATAACCCTTCATCTTATAAACCCCACTCTCTGCTTATTTCAACCTTCTGTGCCTCTACTTCCATACCAACCTTTTATTCTCTTCTTCTCCATCCCCTCTAATAAAGTGTCCTCAAAAGAAGTTTCATTAATTAAGTATTCTTGCTTGGCTTTTTGTTTCATCTTTTTAGCTATAGGTATCTTTAGCTTTGCATATCAACTTCTCTTGTTATACCATGTCTGACCATATTTCTTACACTTGCTAGCCTTTTGAATGCCATTCCTTTTCTTCTCCTTTTCCTTTTTTTTTTAATCTAGATCTCTTCTTCTAGCTTTCTTTGGCTTTCCAACTTGGATACCTACTATTGGAGGGAGAAGTTTTTGCTTATTAGTTTTAGGCCACAATTCCTTACCTTTACATGGCATACAACACATTAGAATATATCCTAAGGTAGGCTTATCTGTTGTAGCGTTTGTGTACATAACCCTCTAGAACCTTATTCACGTAGTTCATTGAAGCTATGCACGCACACATGGAATACCACATAACTTCCACATACTACATCCACATTTGTTCACCTTGAAATCAAATATATACCTAGAACCATCCATACCCCTCACTTTAGTTCCCTGGTCACTATTCCATTTTAGAATTCAATCATGAAACTTAAGTTTTATCGATTCTAGTGTCTTTTGGATCTTAGGGCATATAATACCTTGCGACCTTAAGATTGCAACTTTCTTCCTTGCAATCATATCTATAAGGTCTCGCCTTATTATCTATAACATCTCAATTATAAGCTTTCCCCTAGCCTCCAAAATGAATGTATTAAAACTCACGCAAATTATTCAACAAAATATCACATTTATGGAATGTCCTAAAATGTGACCTACTCCAATATCCAGTTGGCTGCACTCTGAGCCCCTCATATGCCTTCTTATCAATTCATTTTATCCCTTCAAATGTAGCATTGTAGTGAGGCATTATGTATGCCCTTGCAGTTTGCCATAATAGATCCTTCAAATAAAGTCCTTTATGCTTCTGTTTGAGTTGCTATACAAGTGTGTTACACAAAATCTGTGCTCAATTCTAGGTAAAATATCCTCCATTGCTTTAATCAGCCCCTACAGTAGACACAAAATAATAAACAGTTGCAACATCTAAACATAATTGATTCGTAATTAATTCCAGAAAGCAATATTAGTTACCTTTTGCTTATGTGAGATGAATGTGTATTCATTAGTCAATATCTGCAAGTCTTGCCTAAACATATTAAGAAAGCATTTCCATGTTTTATAGTTCTCAATGTGTACAACCCCGAAAGCAAAAGGGTCAATACAATTGTTAGCATCTATGACAACAGTAATTAAAAGGACCCCCTACTTGGCCTTGTAAGATGGCACCCGTCAATACTAATTATAGGTTTACAACCCTGTAAAAATCCCTTTTTTAAGATTGCCTAACAAATGTACATGCATTTGAATATAGACCCCACATTAGGCCCAATGTTTTCCCCAACTTCAAGCACAATAGTAGTCCTAGGGTTTGACCTTTTTATCTCAATATAGCTCTACAGTTGTGCAAATTGCTCATTTGATGTCATTCTAATCATATCCTTAGCAATCTCATAGCTTTATTTGCCTTGTTCCTAGAGATCTTGGATTTCAAGACTGACTGTACTTCTAATCTAAAGTGTCTCACTTCCCAATAAGGAGTTGTTAATCCTATCACAAAACCGCTTTGTTGTCGAGTCCCGAATCCCATAAAACCCGGGGACGCGAGCCTATTCTCTTTTTAAAGAAAAGGAAACAATATATATATATATATATATATATATATATAT
>MKEJ01085947.1:0-10637 GCA_001753735.1 Embelia ribes | reverse complement strand
TAAAATTATAAATAAAAAAGTTTACATTAAAATTTTGATATACTAAAAAATTATAGAGGGCTACATATTAAAATGCCACTTGATAAACTTAATGAGTTAGAAAATTTTGAAAGAACATATTTTTTTAATAAAATAAATAAAGTAATAAAGTTTTTAGTCATTTTGTTCCATGAGCCACTAGATACCATGCATGTGATAATAAAAGTGGCCCACAACATAAAATAAATATTCATCATGATTTAAAGAGATATAAACAGATCAAACTTATCTTATCATAGATATATTTTTTTTTTATCTCATTAGCAACTTATAAATAGGAGTTTTGTATCTCCAAACAAATCACCTAATTTATTTATAAACGTACTGTGTTTTTTATTCTTCTCTCTTATTGTCAAAGCAATGGATCTGAAAGTAACACTTTGTACCGTTTTAGTTTTGTTAAGTTTTACCAAAGGTAGTTTGGGGGAGAATGTGACAATTTATGTTCAAAGTGTCACCTCCATTGGCCAAACCGATGATAATTTTGTTTGCGCCACATTAGATTGGTGGCCGACGAACAAATGCGACTACAACCAATGCCCATGGGGCAAGGCCGGTATTCTAAATCTCGTACGTATTCTTTCTCTTCCTGAAAAAGTTAATTGTTTTATTATTATTAATTTTTTTGGACCCTTTGTAACAAATTGGCAAATTGTTCTTGCAATTATAAGCACAAACTGTTATCTTGTACTGAATTATTGATTTCTTTTGTATTGCAGGATTTGAATAACACGATTTTATCAAATGCCATCAAAGGTAATCGGGGAAATCTTTTTGTTTGTTACGTATGTAACTTAAAAATGTCACGAGAATTTGTACGAGCCCGTGCTACGACATCTCTAATTTTACATTAAAAAGCTATCTAACAAAATTTGGAAAAAATCTAGTTCAAATGTCATCAAAGGTATGTAGGCCTTTTAAGTACCAGCTTTTTAATACAATTTCACGATTTTCTGGTTAAGAAAACTTGGTGTTTGGCAACTAGATTTTTCTGCATAAAAAATCTAGTTTTTGTAGCAAGAAAGCTAAAAAACTGAAAAGCAAGAAATAAGAATACCGTCCCCGTTTGTTCGTAAATAGTTGGATTTTATTTTATAAGAAAAAGACCCTTCAGAAAATATTTTAACAAACAAATTTTCAATATACAATGAAAACATAGGAAAAAAATTACCGAACAAAAATGTTTTTCTTTGAATACCGGAATTGAACACATCTTCAAGTCACAATAGCTTTTTTTCCTTTTTGGCCTCGTACCAAACACACCGTTGCATCTTTTAATGCCAGATTTTTTCCAAATGTTTGTTTTCAGTATTTTTTTTTTTTTTTGTTAAATGAAATGTCCAAGTTTGAGTCATTATAATTACAATGTCACATGCAGTAATATATTGTGAAATTTTGCAGCATTTAATCCATTAAGAATAAGAGTGGGAGGTTCACTACAAGATCAAGTTATTTATAAAGTTGGAAGAGCAAGAAAAAAGACATGCCCACAATTTGAGAAGACAAAAAGTGGGGTGTTTGGTGGCATGTTTGGTTTCAGCCGAGGTTGCCTCACAATGGAGAGATGGGATGAGCTCAATACCCTGTTCAACCAAACAGGGTATATGTTGTTTAAATTATTTTCATATTATTTACTTCCTTGTACCGTATTTAACATAAAAAGTTTCAATGATTTCACATGAGGGTTATTTGTGCACAAAAAGAAATTTAAAATTAGCATACAATAACAACACAAAATAATGAGCAAAAAATAATTATAAAGGATAAAAGCAATTTAACTAGTTGTCTTTTCTTTTCGTTTTTTTTTGTTTTTCTATAATTGCCTTAATTTTTTTTTTAGTGAGAAGAAGAGGTATTATCTGAAAAGAGGGTTATATAATTTAATACTTGTTTAATAATACCATTTTCAGGGAAATATTGTCAATATTTTTTGATTATCATGTTTTATCTTTAAGAAATTATTGGATGCCACCCCTATGATTTGCCCAAATATTAAAAAACTAATGAATCTCTATAGTTTTGCTGTTTGATGTTGATCCTATCTTATCTTGCAAATGATAATAAATGTGAAAGTAAAATAAACAAGCCACATGTAAGCTACCGTATTATTAAAAAAAAATTATTATTTATATTTTGAAAGGCTAATGTAGAGAACTTTTATCCTTGTAATAGCTATGTATGAATTTCTGCAGAGCAAAGGTAACATTTGGGTTGAATGTTCTACTTGGGAAGTATAAGCAGTTTGAAAACGACACGCTCTGGACCGGAAAATGGGATCACAAAAATGCCCATGATCTCATCAAGTACACGATCGCAAAGGGATACAACATCGACTCTTACGAACTTGGTAAACTTTCTCAAATAATCATTATTTTGATGCAAAATTGTTTAGCAATTTGATTGTACTAAACAACTAAATATATGTCTTTAATATAACTGTTTCATGCCTTCAATTTTCGATGTCATATGTTCCAGGATGGACTCAATTTTGTACGCATGCACGTACATAATGTACATAATGTATAGCGCAATGACGTTACGAGGATGCACACAATTTGTGAAATTGGTGTATGTATTGATTTTGAGACGGCATTTATATTAAGTTCGAAATTTTGAAACTTGTTACAAAATTTTGTTTTTAAATGTTAATGTTCAGTGAGTGTGTCTAAATCTAAGTAGATGTAACAATTTAGGTTTAGGCGAATGAGATCAAATTACGCTTCTTCTTCTTAGCATGTAACGCAAATTGTTTTTTCCAATATACTTCAAATTTTTTGCCCTCGGTTCAACATTTTATTCAATATTTTTTTCAACCGTAAATTTGATTTTATGGCGCAACGGCTTTGGGCAATAGCGGAGCATTCTAGTCAATCAACTCTCAGATAGCGTTGCCGATTTGAGCTAACCCTGCATCATGTTCTATGCTTTAACATGTCGCCTATTATGTATATTTTTGTTTTTTGAGTATAAAAAAAATAAATTTGCCATATATTTTTGTTTAGGAAACGAGTTATGTGGGAGTGGTGTTGCAGCTAGGATTGAGGCTAAGCAATACGCAAAAGACACAATTGCCCTCAGAAAAATAGTGAATGAATTGTACAAAGAATCAATTACACAGCCCAAAGTAATGGGGCCAGCTGGGTTTTATGATAAGGATTGGTTCAACACTTATCTTGAAAATTTACGCCCAGGTGTTATTGATGGGTTAACCCACCATATCTATAATCTTGGTGCAGGTAATATTTATATATTTTTCATTTTATTATTTTATAATGCTTATTTTGCATTGGTTTATCCTAAGGTAATAAATTTCTACACAAAACAAGTTGTGTTAATCTTGTAAACTAATTAATGATCTTAGAGATTTCGATTTTTAGAAGTGTTTGATATGCCATTTAATATTAGTTTCGCAAATTGTGTGAAAACTAGTTGACCGAAGAGTTCGGTTTGCTTTCCTGATATTTAGCATTTCAGTTGATTTTAAATTTTATTTTTTTCGTCCTGCGAGAAATATTTTTGTTTTAAATTAGATCGCTAAACTATTTGATCNNCCCCCCCCCCCCCCCCTTTTCAACAGAAACAAGCATCTAATCTAATCACATGGTTTAGATTTAGTAAGTAGTAAACACTAGGGTTTCCACTTTACCATATTACACATGCAAACATAACAAATAAAACAAAATAAATATATTGATACAGGTTCCATTGTTTCAATAGAAATACTAATACGATTGAGATTTTATACATACAAGTATGTAGAAATTTTCTACATATTATCAGAATGCGCTGCATATGACTGATGTTGATCTATACTCATTAAAAGATTGTCTTAGGTTCCATATTATTTATATGTGGCGCATTCTAAATGGTAATATGTAATAAAATCTTATACAATGGTATGAATGAAATCTCGGTCCATACTAATATTTGGGCGATTGATTATACAGGTTCTGACCCGGCTCTAATAAACAAGATTCAAGATCCATATTTCCTCGACCAAGTAGCACAAACATACAAGGATATTTCGACAAGCATAGAGTCATTTGGTTCTTGGACGGGTGCTTGGGTTGGGGAATCCGGTGGTGCGTACAATAGTGGTGGCAAAGAGGTGTCTCGTAGCTTCGTTGATGGTTTCTGGTAAGAACAAAATCTTACTAATTTTCGTCATATGTTAACATTTATAACGCAAGTTAATATTTACAAAATCAATTGGTATCTCATTTTCACTTTACAACAAGTATTTAATTTAATGACATTTTAACTCAAAACTTTGACCTGAATCATAGTCTATGCAGGTCTGTCTTGAATTAGTAGTACTAAGGCTCAAAAAAATAAGATGGGGTTTTGTTTACATATTTTCTAAAATCGACATTTTCTTTTCTTAAAGGCTCAAAATATTTTATCAAAATGTGAAAAAAAGTCAAAATATCGTGTGTTCTTTCTTATAATTATATAACAAAGGTTTTTTTTTTAGGCGAAATAAGGATTATTCTCTCATCTTTCATTTCCAGATCTATGCAATCTATTATGCATTTGTATTTGTGTTGACATGTGTAAAAAATTTTATGGACAATGAAATATTTTTTTCGATTAAAAAACTTTACTTAAAATGTAAGGAGAGCAAAGCAGAGTCTTGACTTACGAGACTCATTGCTATGTTTACACTTCAAATAATGTGTTCTGATATCTTTCCATACAACATTATTTGTTAATAAATAATTTCTTCACGCACAAATATATGTTGTATTTTCATGAATTTTAAAACTCTCAATCAAGGAACATTAGAGTTAATTTTAAATGGGTTTCACTTGAATTTTTTTAATATTCTTGGGTGAAGCCTAAGGGTTCTAAATATACATGAATACCGATTAGTCACTCGATAAAACTCATGAATAGAGTGAATTAAAATAGAGCTCAAAGTTGGAAGTTGAAAGAGGGTTATTCAGATTTTCGGAAAAGCTTATGCTTATCAAACTTTAGGCAATTATATCATATATACACGCCTATTTCGTTGGATATTTGGCGGAAATAAAAAAGGGAACACATGAATTATTAAGTCATGTGTTTTACTTATCCAAATCGATGAACAAAATTAATACAAAATGATTTCAAAGTGATATTCCCATTTGACTTAATATTTTAGTTCCACATCGACTAAGACTTGAGTAGGATATATAACCCAAAAATTGAGTAAGGGTTTGGCTCCTTAGGATTTAGAATATTATTAGCAGGGAGAGTTATGACCCAAATAAGTTTAGTAAATTTCAAAAAAATAATCACGCGCATATCGTCGTCGTCCGGCCAGTTGGCTCGGTGGGGGTTGGTCCTGGCTTAACTAGTAATTATACTTCTATTTTTAAATAAATTTATTTAAATGAATCGGTGCAACTATTTTTGAAACGGTTGAACCGTTGGAATTGATACAATTGTTTATTCCCACCAAAACCTGAAACTTCACCAACCTTTTAGAAAAACCCCTAGATTCCAAAACAATGCAATTCACATCCTTCTGCATATGAATGACTGCAACTTTTGATAAACAAATAGACACTTTTAGGCCTATAAATAAGTGTTTATTTTCAACAAAAATGCATCCGATTTAAGAACTACTTACATATTAAAAATACTCTTTACATTTTGCATTAAAAAATAGAATATTGCATCAAGAAAGATCCAACCAAATTTTGAAGTGTCTCATCCTTCCAATAACAGAAAAGTAGTTATATCCTGTGAAAATATTGTCCATTGTTCAAAGTGTGTGGGAACGAATCTAATTTCAATGGAATATCATCAAACGATAGACTCTGCTGCTGTTAATCAACATTAACTCAAAAAATTCAGACAATTTGCGTATATTTGGAGAATAAGTAAATCTTATATTTTTCTTTTCGGTTCAGTTATATATACTATTTATAAAGTTCAAATTGCTTGTTAATATTACTTAGGACAGTAACCAGATTGAATATTCACAACAGTTTGTACTCCACGTACAAACATAAATGCACATGTCACAAAAATTGAATCGAAATTTCATGCGAAACAGGTATTTAGATCAACTGGGCATGACATCGACCTTCAATCACAAGGTTTTCTGCAGACAAGCCTTAACCGGAGGAAACTACGCTCTTCTTAACACGACTACTTTCGTCCCTAATCCAGATTACTACGGGTCAGTATCTCTCATTGATAATGTGTTACACTTCATTTGACAACTTATTTGTTTTGACAACTTAAAAATACATGTAGGAGAATCCAAATAACTTAATTTTAGTTAAAGTCTACTTAGCTGAACTTTGATATTATTTAGTACAAATTTTAATAGTCAATCTAAGTTATATTAAAATATGTAAAATGACTACAAGTTGTTTACTAGATAAAGTATTATGCAACATTATTTCCATATTTTTAGAACTTAATAATATCTTATGATTCCTTTCTGCTTATTTAGTTATTGATAAAATGATAATTAACTTAATTAATTGTTGTATCCTCGACATATCCGTATCTCCATATATATATATATATATTTTACAATTGATTTGTCCACCATGCTAGTATCTTTTTTCGTAGTTGAACATGGGTCCAATTATTGTGCTTCTAAACTGACCAAAATGCTTAGCAGAAAAGAGAAAACAACATAGGATCTAACAACGTAAATGACATGCTAAAAGCTCCTTTTGTTTTCGACGATGATTTATCGTTTTTACAGTGCTCTTCTATGGCATCGGTTGATGGGGAAGGTAGTTCTCGGAGCCCAACATGAAGGTTCCCCTTATTTGCGAGCTTACTCTCACTGCTCGAAGACAAAAGTAAGTGAAGTCGAGTTATTGCTAAATTGTCTCTGTGCCTAATATGAAGTTAAATTATTTCTTCCCTTTATAAGATGTAGAAACGTTAATTTGCTATTACAAAATAAAACTCTTATGTAACAGAAATAAAAATATTCGTCTACTCTGAATAAACGGCATTTAGTCCAACTTATTTTCCCAAACCATAGTCGTAAAAAGGTAGGCGGGCTTCGGTTAGTTACGTATGCAATATCATTTTGGATTTTGAACGCACAATTCTACGTAAATTATGGACTGAGAACTATATTCTTTTTCGATCATTGCAGCCAGGGGTAAGTTTGATGTTGATCAACATGTCGAACTCCACTAGCTTCGAGGTGTCTATTGCCAACGATATGAATCTCTATCCCAATAAGAACCGAAAATTGCTGACCCAAGAACAAAGGGAAGAGTATCACCTAACACCCAAAGATGGGAACATACAGAGTGACGTAGTCCTCTTGAACGGATCACCGTTGAAACTAACCGAATCGATGGACATCCCCGCATTAAACCCAAAGCTGGTTGACGCTTCAACCCCTATCCGCATGGAGCCGGACTCGATTGTTTTTGCGACGTTGAGAGGCTTTAATGCTCCAGCGTGTGCATAGAATATTATTGTTTCAGTTGGATTGTTATTATTATTTTTTTAATTTGTTTTAGTCACTTTTCGATTTCATTTAATTACTTCTATCAATTTGCTTTCGGATACTCTCCTCGTATGAGCATCATTTATTTTGGTACATTTTATGGATTCATTCTCAATTATATGGGACAAAGTTTAGTGAATTACTAATTTCAATGTTCTCAGAAATACTATACTAAAATTAATTATAATTTATACTTTAATGATATAGAATTTTACGTGGTGGCTGGCTTCAAGTTAGTTGAAATTTCCGCACATGATCATGAATAAAAAGTTTGATAAGGCTTGTTTCCTCTGGAATAAAAATTATAATAGAGCTTCTTATATGTTTTATTTTATTTGGAGTGTAACTAGTGAAATTTTGTTTGTTTACTTAATGAGTCAGCTCTTTAATAGAAATACTCAGTTTACAAAAATCACATAAAAAATCATAGTAAATTTTAGACGAGTTTAAATTAGGTTGAGAGTTTGGAAAAAAAGGAATGAGGGTGAACAAGAATAAAAGGGTTTTTCTGAACAACAAACAATCAATGATTTTTGATCTGTAAATTAAAAACATTTAATCGTTGTTATTTTATATGGGGATTTAATACTAGAAGTGGCAGGAATCTAATTTTCAGTATGTGGTTAAATTTGTCAATGTTGAATAATCTCACTTAATTCTTTTGTGTATGATTGTTAACATTACGTAACATCATTATGCAATAATTTTAGCTTACATCGTTATCGTTTACTATTACGTTATTTTTTTTTTATATAAATATGAAAAAAAATCCATAACTCCAATTTCTGCTACCATTATGCTATGATCATTGCGGTCTGAAATCATTAGACAACCACCATTAATATCATAGTAGCAATCAACTATTTAAAACGTCCTTTTTTCGATTTAGATTAGATGGTTGCAATACGAAAATAATTACTTTCTGGATACTCAGCATAGATAGCGAAACATGTGGGCTTTCTCATGCAAAAGGAATCTGTACCTCTCAAAAAACTAATATCCAAAAATTTTATGTAAGATAAATAGTTTGTTGATAATATATTGATAATCTTCTGAATAAAAAACACAACAAAATTTACTGAATTATAAGGGGGGGAAAATACTAACACAAAACTTGAAAATATAAAACAAACTTATTTCGAAAACCTTGTTAAATAACTAATCTGTTATCAGTTATGTACATAAATGCTTTAGTTTCTGCAGGCAAAATATGTTGAAAAATGAAAATGCATGTGGATACTAATAGCTGCTATAAAAGAAATTGGAATAAAAAATGGTGGCTACTAGTTTGCTGGAGGAATCTTTTTAACTCCCATCAAAATTTTGTCGTGCCAAAACTTTTAGTTTTAAATTTGTAATGATAATTTTTTTAGTGTAAAATTTTTATATATATTTACGGCCACCCCATAATTTTGTAATCATATTTATTTGGTTCGTCCCTAGGAAGTCAAATGAATCATGGTACCGGGCTTGTATGGCGACATATGTCATTGCCATGGCAATTTCAATAGCGACATCACACTTTTAATGCCTTTAGTTAAGTTGTCAATCCTTCTCGAGCAATCTTTATCGTCATCGTTTGATTTGTGGAGACGATCGGACTCGTATCTGTCATGGGCGGCCAAGAAACGAAAGGTAATAATTTATATTTGTTCCAATTGAGAGAACATTTGCTACATTTGCATCTTCTTTTGTTGTTTCCTTTTCTTCGTATCGACATTGGTTTCAATTTTGTATATACTTAAAATATTGCAGTCGCAAGATTAGAAGTTCAAAGAAAAAAATCATCCGGAAAAAAAAAATGATTTATCCATTAATTGAAGAGAGTTTATGAAAATTATGTTGCGAGATTGAATCAAATTTGAATGCATATGGAGTTTTGTAGTTGGAATCGATAACGATGAATCTAGGAAACACTTTGCATGAGTTTCAAGATCAAACAAGGCGGTGGAGACGAAAGAACTAAGCGGGTGGAGATCTAGGCCTAAGAAAGAACATATTTTCATTGGCCCAGTGCTGTAATAACCCATGTTTTATATTGGATTTAATCGGACCAAATTTTATAAAAATCTTATGAATTTAACAATAAAATCTTGGGGGAAAAGGTGTTTGAAAATTGAGTTTAGTGGGGTAAAAGTACAATTAAGCTAAATTTGTTCAAACATTTACTCTCTCTCCGGTGGATCACCTGTATAACTCTATACATGTTAACACGGATACACACACACAATATATATACACGTATTCGTATATATATCTATGTGAATAGCTAAAAATATAGTTATTTTTTTGAAGCTGCATAATTTTTAAATTGATATAAATATCCCCAATAATTTATCTTTTTATAACATCTAACAATTCTAATCTTTACAACTAGTTTTTTTAGTAGAAGAATAATAATTAAATCTATTCCAACCACGTCCAGTTTCCCTTATTCGTCTCGTACACTCTCTCTCCGTAACCACTATATCTTTCCTCTCATTTTATACCGTATCTGTTTTACTCCGTTGAATAAACAGATAAATAAAAATTAAATTGATAATTTAATATATTTTTGTTTAATTATTTCTCCCTAATTAAGTTTTTATTATAAATTTGCATTCATAATTCAAAAGGAATACGCATAGCATGGGTGAATGTGCTAGTGTATATATATACACACACATAGCAGACACAAATTGGGCAAATTAGGACTTGATTCAACACTCCAAATCACCCTTAATCTGTTCTAGGCATCAATTTGAGGTGGATTTTGCAAATAAAGGTTTTAAAAATTTTATTTGTTTGTTCGTTTTGATGATATTTTGTTTGTTTGTTTTTATTTGACTCTGTTATGAAATATTGACGAAAAATTAGTGCAATTATTTGTACAAATTTTGTTTATGGATTAGTACATGATTTTAAAATTTATGCCTAAATATTGTGTTTAGATTGAAAAATTAAAATTTATTTAACAGTTATCCCAATACTGAAATTTTGTTATTTGGCCTATCAAACGAGTTATTTTGTAAAATTTAAGTTTATTTTGTAAAATCTCAAAATTTGGCGATCGTTGAAGCTGACAAAGGGTCACACGCACCGCCGTAGCGGTGGTGGGTGAACCACCGCCGGCACCAGTTTC
>MKEJ01085946.1:0-10071 GCA_001753735.1 Embelia ribes | reverse complement strand
TCTCAAGTCTCCATTGAAGCTCTTCTTATTCATCCTTATTGCTCCATTAAATAAAATTGAGGCAATATACCAATTTCTTTTTCGTGGTTCCGTCAACAAATTCAATTAATCAGGTTCTATCTTTCTAATCTATCTTTTCTTTTCTTCTTTTAATATGATATGCAATGTTTAATTTATTATAGATAAAATGGTTGGTTGTATTATATAATATTCTTTTTGCTTAAAAAACTTAATATTTAGCATTAAAATGTCTTCTAAGAAATACCCAAGTAGATATGAAAAATCGAAAAAAAGAAAAAGAATTGAAAGGCTAATCTCGTCTCACAAGGATGCTCTTGATAAATTTGTGATAAATGGGAAAAGTAGTACAACTCAATTAGTGGATGAATCCCCGAGCGAATCAAATTTTGATCATGAGGTGAGTGGTAAAGTTGATTATAGTAGGGATGATTATATGCAAGCAAAAGAAATGGATTTCCCTAATGTCAATAAAGGATTGGAAATGGACGAGGTTGAGTTAGAAAATATAGAAATTGGAGGGAATGTACTATTAGTTTTCTCAACTGAAGGGAATGTGATTTTACGTAATGTAAGAGGCCCCAATTTTATTTTTTATTGGCCATAGGCCCCATTTCTTGTAGATCTGCGACTGTATAGGCCTCACAAATACCTAATGAGCTTGGGCCCAAACTAACTAAGAAACTCTTAACACATAATAAAATAAATAAATAATAAATAACGAAATTAACAATTCCTAACTAATAATAAAATGAAAAAATAAATGAACTAAAACTCTTCTAAAACTGCATCATTCTCCCCCGGTTGAAAGAAGTTTGACCCAAAATTAAATTGTAGGCATGCAACTAGGGATGTGATGAAAACGGGGAGCTGAGGTGGAGCACACGTGTTCGGGTGGGTTCAAAGAGGCTCGTGGGTTATTCACTGTGATGAGAAAATTGATATTCTTCCAGTAAGACGCTAGGCTAGCATGGAATTTTTTTAGTTAGCCTTAGAAATTTATTAGTTTAGTCTTTATGTTATTATTATTTAGCCTAAGAATAGTGAGTAGTTTTTAGAAGTTAAAAGTGGTTATTAGCAGTTAGATTTCTTGGTATTTATTCATGTACGTAGAAGACTTAAGGGAGGAGGATGTAAGCAAAAATATTACGGTTTTCACGACACCTTGAGTTGTGAATTAGTTTATTACATACCGTGAATTTGAATTGGTATCGATTCTCATCAATTGGTATTAGAGCAGATGATTTTTTTGCTGTGGGAGGGAATTCGCATTCACCATGACTGAGTTAGCAAATCGTCGGCATTTTGAATGATTGGAAGCGGCCGTTGTGCAGTTACCGGAGATGGTGGAATCTATTCACAATCTGATGTCATCAGTGGATGGTTTACAAGCTCAAATGGTAGCCAATAAGGCGGCTAGGCACCAATCCTCTATGGGTGATCAGCAGATGTCCCGTTCCCAGGGCTTTACTGTTTGCCAACACCATTGATGACAGCAAAAAGAGACGTCATTCGAGTAATTATTTGGATAATCTTCGAGAAGCATTGAATCAGTTGATTTTGTCATGCCCAATCAGGGGCGAAGGGATCAGCCAATGGCCTGCAAGAGGATACTGCATTATACGGCTAGAGAAGATACAGAATCTCATTCATCAAAAGGTTCAACACATTACAGTTGTGATGGGCAAGGCAGAGAAGATGTACGTAAGCATCGTGATCGTGTTTGGCTAGAGTTTCCAAATTTCAATGGAAACGAGCCCTTGGTGTAATTGGATCGCGTTTGATAATATTTTTCAGTCAATGATATTCAAGGTGAACAAAAGGTTGCATTGGTAGTGTTTCATCTCAAGGGCGACGCAAATTTTTGGTGGCAATGGTTCGATAAGCAACAGAAAGGGAAGAGAGTATCGTGGAAACGGTTGAGAAGGGTGTCCTTCGCCGCTTTGGTCCAACTAATTTTGAAGATTTCCATGAAGCGTTTACCAAGGTTAGACAAACGGGATCCTTTAGCGATTATATTAGGGATTTTGAGCGCTGGCGACACGAGTGTCCAAGTGGCCGAAAAAAGCTTTGCTCGGTGCGGTCTGAGGAGGTTTGAAAGAGGACTTCGCCGCGGAAGTACGATCTTTATATTCCACAAATATCAACGTGGCCATAGATTTGGCCAAGAGGATGTATGACAAATTGACAAAGGTGAGGAAAGCCACTGCTGCTGCTGTCTTTGTGGAGTGGGAATATTAGGGGACAAATTCCAAATGGAGGATTTTGAGGGGTGTCCTCCATTGGTAGTGGAAGCAGTACAGGTGGGGTTTCAAAGCCGCACTAAGCGACAGCGGTGAAGAACTTGACTTATGAGGAAATGAAGGCAAGGCGCGAGAAGAACCTATGTTTTAATTCTTACAATGAGTATACACCAGGCCACCGATGTCAAACACCTAGGGCGTTATTGATCGAAGGCGAATTGGAAGTTGGAGAGGAGACCGAAGCACAAGATTGCACATTAGAGGTGAATACATGGGCAAGCAATTCAAGTGCTCATAGGTACCGGCTCCACCCATAATTTTATACATGAACAGATTGTGGGTAAGTTAAATTTAGTGATAACCCCTATTGTTCTGTTTAATGCTCGAATAGCTAGCGGGGACCGTCTTCAATGCACAGCTAAGTATGATAATGTCCCCATTACTGTGCAAGGGTTCAAGTTTTCTACAACTATGCTCTTCCGATAATGGGAATGGATATTGTATTGGGTGTTCAATGGCTTCGGGGATTGGAGCGTATAACATCTGATTATACGACAATGACTATGGAATTTGAATACCGTGGTGTGCCATATACCATCCGGGCACAACCCCAAATAATTTCTTTAGTAGTCAATGCCAATATGTTATGGGATGATTGTCGTTCTGGGGCTGAATTATTTGTGAGTTTGGCACTGGGATGGCAAAAGGAAGAGGAGAAGTCTCCATTCAGCATGGGTGATAGTATTAAATTAAAGTAGAAGTATGCAGTATATTGGGTGATACGCAAATCATGGCAGGGGCAAAGTCCGTTAATGCCCAGGTTGGATAGGGGCGAATTTTGGTCAATGGGGCCATTGTGATATCAACTGAAATCGAGGATTTACTTGGGGAATTTCGAGAAGTGCTCGAAGAACCAAACGGTGTTCCACCTAACCGCCTTTTTGATCATTTTATTCGGCTAAAGGATGAAACAAAACCAGCAAATGCTGCACCCTATCGCTATGCTCATTTTCAAAAAAATGAAATTGAGGCACAAGTAGAAGAAATGTTACGGTCTAGCCTAATTCGACCAAGCACGAACCATTCTCATCTCCGGGTTTGCTTGTCAAGAAAAAAGATGGAAGTTGGCGGTTTTGTACCATTATCGAACTCTCAACGAGTTAACAATTAAGGATCGTTTTTCGATTCCTACTATCGAAGATATGTTAGATGAACTATATGGTGCCATATTTTTTTTCCAAATTAGATTCAAGGGCGGGGCATCATCAAATATGAGTACCCTATGGATGCTCATAAAACTGCTTTTCGCACTCACCATGGGCATTATGAGTATTTGGTAATGCCGTTTGGTCTTTGCAATGCGCCATCTACATTTCAATCAGCCATGAATACTATTTTTAAAGAACAATTGTGGCACTTCATCCTTGTTTTTTTTGATGATATATTGATATATAGCAAAACTTTGGAGGAGCATTTGTTGCATCTTCGCTATGCACTAACTATTTTGAAAGAACACTCATTTTATATTAAGTCTTCAAAGTGCTCTTTTGGTATGGAGGAAGTGGAGTACTTTGGCCATTTCATAAGTCAGCAAGGAGTGCAAGTTGATTCCTCGAAAATTGAGGCGATGGTGGCATCACCGGTTCCTAAAAATATTACAGCATTGCGAGGATTTTTGGGCCTTGCAGACTATTATCGTAAGTTAGCTAAAGGGGTATGGTGTGATTCCTCGTCCGCTAACACAATCATTGAAGAAAGGAAAATTTGTCTGGAATATGGAGGCTGAGGATGCTTTCCAGGCATTAAAGGAAGCGATGATAACTATGCCCGTCTTAGTCTTATCAGATTTTTCGGAGTGGTTTGTCATATATACAGATGCATCGGGTTTTGGGATTGGAGCGGTTCTTTCTCAATGGGAAAGGCCTATCGCATTTATGAGTAAAGCCATTGGTTCTACAAACCTTTCATGGTCAACATATGAGAAAGAGATGTTGGCAATTTTAGAGGCAATAAAATTATGGCGACACTATTTATTGGGCCAAAGGTTTCAAATTCGAACGGATCAAAGAAGTTTACGCTATTTACTTGAACAACGAATTGTTACGCTTGAGTAACAAAAGTGGATTGCGAAGTTATTGGGATTCGACTATGAAATAATTTATAAACCTGGAAAGGAAAATAATGCAGCGGATGCACTTTCAGGTGTAGACTTTCCATTAAAAGTGCGTAAAGAAGGTGTTGCACAAGCTGAAATAGAGGGGGATGCCGAGGTCTCTGTTATTGCGATTTCAGGGCCTCACGCGGGCATATGGACACGAATACGGGTCTCAACAGAGGCTGATATGGACCTCCAACAGCTTACAGAACGAGTAACAGGAAAAAAAAATCTTGTGTCTACTAAATTTCAAATTCGAGGTGGGATAGTTTTGTACCGGGATAAAATTTTAGTTCCCCAGGATGTTGCTCTTCGTCAACATATAATTCGGGTGTTTCACGATTCGGTTGTTTGTGGGCACTCAGGTATTTTCCGCACTTTGCAACGTTTAGGTAGAACTTTTCAGTGGAAAGGAATGTGGGCTGATGTTACACGTTATGTCCAGGAATGCGATGTGTGCCAACAAAATAAAAGTACATGCGTTCACCTGCTGGTTTGCTCATTCCATTGCCGATTCCTACAAGAGTTTAGGCCGATGTGTCAATGAATTTCATCGAGGGGTTGCCAAAATCTGCAGGCTTTGACACTATTATGGTTGTGGTTGATTGTTTTACAAAGTATGCACATTTTATCACATTGAGTAGGGGACTTCGGTAGTAGAGGAGATTGACCAAACATTGCAAGATCGAGATATTATTTTGCGTGAACTACGGGACAACTTGATTAGAGCTTCGAATTGAATAAAGCAAATCGTTGATGCTAAACGTCGAGAGGTTGAGTTTGCTGTGGGGGACATGGTTTACTTGAAGTTGCAACCATATCAGCAATGTACTGTGTCTCGGAAAGTGGCACAGAAAGTTGCAAGTAAGTTCTTTGGACCATTTCGTATTTTGAAGCGTGTGGGGCAAGTAGCGTATCGTTTGGACCTACCGCTTGGGTCTAAGGTCCATCCCGCCTTTCACGTGTCTTTACTGAAATTGAGGCTTGGAGAAAGGAGTGGTGCCTTACACTACCCTACCTCCTTACTCGAAGGATGGCGAGGTACAACTCAAGCTTGCACGGGTATTGAAGTTTCGATGGGTGCAAGGCATAGGAGGCTGTTTTCGTAAAGCATTAGGGCAATGGGTCGGCTTGATGGTAGAAGATGCGACATAGGAGCCCGTCACAGTTTTTGCATGCACGATTTCCTACTTTAGACCTTGAGGACAAGGTCTCATCCGATAGGGAAAAGAATGAAGAAAACGGGGAGCCGATGTGGAGCATATATGTTCGGGTGGGTTCAAAAAGGCTCGTGGGCTATTCACAATGACGAGAAAATTGATATTCTTCCAGTGAGACACTAGGCTAGCATGTAATTTCTTTAGTTAGTCTTAGAAATTTATTAGTTTAGTCTTTATGTTATTATTATTTAGCCTAAGAATAGTGGGTAGTTTTTGGAAGTTAAAAGTGGTTATTAGCAATTAGATTTCTTGGTATTTATTCATGTACGTAGAAGACTTAAAGGAGGAGGATATATGTAAAAATATTACGGTTTTCATGGCACCTTGAGTTGTAAATTGGTTTGTTCCACACCGTGAGTTGGAATTGGTATCGATTGTCTTATCATGATGGTGAAACTCATTCATCATCATCATTAGTCTTGGGTTTCTCCAAGGGATCAACGACTTGGTTGACATGGGTACCCTTCAAATGGATCTTCATCGTTGTTTGCAACCTTTCCTTTCTGCTTTCGCTCCAGCATAACACGCTAGGGGTAATTTCTAGCATAATGATCAGTTCTTCCACAAACAAAACATGCTTCACCCCTCAATTGGAATGAGTTGGCCCTGTCGGTGTCTCCGTGAAGAAAAACTTCTTGCGACTAGTTTCTTGTGTTTTGATGTCCATTTCACCCGACAAATACTACATCTTTTGTTCAACACTCCTCATGTAACTATGATGCCTATCAATAGAAGTAAAATCATGGCCCAAAATGTCATACAGAATGTCAAAACGAAGTCCATTAATATAACCAGCAATCCTTTGTAAATTAGACTCCTTGATGCGGCTTCTAAAGGAAAGATTATGAAATGCACGAGTATATTCATCTACAGTCTTGGCATCTTGCTTGAAATTCTAAAGCTTATAGTACATATCACGTTGAAAATTCGATGGGATAAATTTAACCGTCATTGTATCCTTCATATCCCTCCATGCAATGATTGGTTTGAGACCTCTAGAAAAGCTGCTGAAGAAAGTTTTCCCACCAAATATTAGCATAACCATGGAGTTTGGTGGCTATAAGAGAAACTCGACGATCATCTGGAACTCCCTTGTACGCGAACACATGTTCCACCAAGTTAAGTCATTCGATAAATGCCTCAAGTTCAGAATTTCCATTAAATTACGAAAGATCTTCATTGATTTCGTAATTGCAATCTTATTGACGAATAAACGGAGGAGTGGCATTTATGGGTTCTATTTGAGTAAGAGGAAGGGGAGGAGGATCACAGGGGCAGCAACACCTGCTACTATAGTTGTCGATGTATTACCAGATCCCTTTAAAAGACAAGTGAGCATTGCTCTAATCTCCTCTTTAAGGAAATCAAAATCTACCTTCATGTCTGCCTTAAAATTAGCAATATCATTTTTAGTTTCATATTCCTTCCTAATCTTCGAAATTTGAGCCGCAATTTCATTGTTTGAAACTATTTTTTTTGGTCATAAATACCAATTGAATCAAGCACTGGGGAGCATAAACAAAAAAGTAATAGTATAGACCTAACCGTAATTAGTCCAAACATTAGGGACCAATCCAGTAATTAAGTAAAGGATACCCTGTTTGAAGCTTTCTAACCTCAGGTCGGCACACTCAGTAGCAGTAGGCTAGGTGGCAGATAATGTAGGACTTCAATTGAATATTTAATTGGTCTATTGGGCCGATTGGCCTTCACTTAGGGTTTGCCTGTGTCTTCGGCCGTAGAGGTGGCAGTGATCTTCGTTGGCGAAGAACGGCGGCAGTGGTCAACAATTTAATTGGCCAGTCTAACTTCAGTTAGGGTATCATGACTGTGACAATGGCAGCACGACTAGGAATTTAATTGGTCAGCCAAAATTTAGTTCGTTTATTTTGTTCATTTGATTAGCTTATAATAGTTGTTACTTTAGTTATTTATTTACTTATTTTTTTCTAACAAAATTTGGACCTAGTTTGGGATCTGATAACAAATTGATGTAGGACAAAAAGAGATCCCACTCTTTGCAAAATATACTTTTTATTCATAAACCACACACTTGATGAAAACACATAAATATGACCTCGATATAGGCCTCACAAAATACGTAATGGGCATAGGCCCAAACTAATTAGGAAACTCTTAAAATATAATAAAATAAATAAATAAATAGGCAAAATAACGATTATTCCTAACTAATAAAATGGAAAAAATAAACGAACTAAAACTCTTCTAAAACTGCATCATAACTAGTCTTGCTGTCTTTCTTATGGAGACATGGTTCGAAGTTTGTTGAATTTTAAATGTTGAATTTGTTATAACAACCCTTTTTAAATTTTTGTATGTTAGATGTGTTTATGTCAAGATTAGTTTTCTTAAGCTTAAAGCCAAATCCATCTTATTGCATGAATTCAGAAGCCTTATCTCGTTTAATTATATTTATTATATGGCCTTTAAAGAATCTTTTAATTTTTGTTTCTTGTGTATGCAAGATTGATGGATCTGGAGGAAGGTTCGGGAACTGTGTCACCTTTGTTCTAAAATCAAATATCAACACATGAATAACCATAGGTGTAATAAACATCTAACAAAACTATAATAAATATTCCATTCATAATCTCAAGTTAGACCTTATTATCATGTCTCTATAGCCATATGTCAAATCCCAATAACCCAAACAAACAATCTATGTCTGTATGAATGAATAAGGAAAAAAGCTAATTATAAGTAAAATCTCAAAGAACTTGAGTGAGCTGTGACAGGTCTAGCCCTGGTGTCCCTGGCCTCTAGCTTCCGGGTCTGCATGGCATTTTCAAACAAACAGATATGAAAAATCGCCAAGCAAACACGAGTCAAAATGAGCAAGAAATATCAATAACAATATATGAGACACGATTGAGCATAATCAGTAAACAGAGTATTTCATAAATACCTGCAGATCGGCAAGTCGGTACATGAGCTCAAACATAAACATATATAAATAGCTGCCAATAAAGATGAAAACCGTAATAATATGTCGATAATGTAAATACTACAATCAACAAAAAGTCAGTGAATGGACTCAATATCATATCTCATCATCATATGTATACAAAAGCATACAACTAAACCAACAACAAAATGATGATGCTCGACATCTCCCCTGCTCTATTAGTACTGTTGTCGTGTAGTGTCTCCGTTTGCTATCATGGTAATACTAGCCCTGGCCGTTCAGATACTAGCAGCCTAAAATAAATACCAGCATTGGCCATTCGGGATACCAGCAGCTTAAACTAATGCCAATTCTCGCCATTCGAGATACCAACGGTTAAAGGGAAACAAACACCATAAATAAAATAAAAATCCGTTTTATTCATCGTGCTCAAGGTTCATTTACGAATGTAATGTAGGGAGCAAAAATCACTTATCTCTCAGTTCTAGTGAAGTTTCCAATTCATCCATATCTATCCCTAGTGATTAAACCTCAATCTCAAGTGTATTGTTTTAGATAAAAACCACAACTTCATGTTTAGAAGAAAATTTAATTCAAAACGTAGAGGGATGAAAATAGTGCCCGAAGTGTTCAAATCGCACCAGAATTTCAAAAATGCATATTATAACTTAAAATTTTGGTCCAATTTCTCAAACTGTAACTTCGATTGAGCCAAAAGTTTTTAGTTAGATAGATATTTCATCTATCTATAACTTTCATATTTTGAGAAAAATTTAATAAAAATCATAGATGTGTCAAAATAGTGTCCAAAATGTTTAGGTCACAACAATGATAGACTTATAATTACTCGATATTTTTGCCATCTTTCTCAAACTGTAACTTCGATTGAGCTGAAATTTTCAATTAGATAGATATTTCATTTAATTATAACTTTCATGCATTGAGAAGAATATAATAAAAATCGTAGAGGTGTCAAAATAGATCCTAAAATATTTATGTCACAGCAATGATAGACTAGTAGTAATTCGATATTTTCGCCATATTTCTCAAACTATAACTTCGATTAAGCTGAAAATTTCTAGTTAGATAAATATTTTATTTATCTATAATTTTCATGCTTTGAAAATTTTTTAATAAAAATCGTAGAGGAGTCAAAATAGAGCCCAATGTATTTAAGTTGCAGCAATAACAGACTGATAGTAACTCGATATTTTGGTCATATTTCTCAAACTGTAACTCCTTGTAATCTCAAACTTTACAGTTATAAATTATCTCAATTATATACAACTTTTATGTTTTGAGCATAATTTAATTCGAACGGTAGATGGGTTAAATCAGTGGCCGAAATATTCGAATTGCACTAAATTTCTCAATGCTAATACATCAATATTGCCAATTTGATAACAAGGTCTCTAATTCTATTCGTACCTTAGGATTAGGTCGACGTTCTCTCTCGAAAAATGGCCATAAAATGAACCCTAGTTTCTTTTCGATGGATTTGCACCCAAT
>MKEJ01085945.1:0-18606 GCA_001753735.1 Embelia ribes | reverse complement strand
TCCGTCGTTAACGTTCCGTCGGTAAAACCGTCGGTAATCCGTCGTTAATATAGCGGGAATTTTCCCGCCTTTTTTTTTCCGACAAATATATATGTCGTTTAAAATTTCCGTCGCGATTCCGTCGTTATTCCGTCGGTAATATATCCGTCGTTATATCCGTCGTTAATCAGCGACGAATATAAATCCATCGTTAATTCCATCGTTATTTAACGATGAATTAATATCCGTCGTTGCCATCCGTCGCTAAAAGCCGTTTTTCTTGTAGTGGTCAAGTCTAAGTACATACATAAAGGTTGGAACAAGATGAAGACTATAATGTTATCTTATAGTAATAAACATTAAGTATTCATGTAAGTTTTGTTTATCTATATGATCAATTACATTAGAGTTACATCAATCTATTATGATATGATAGTCAACTGCTTCCCCAAACTCACGAAACATACGGAGGTCAAGAATTTCTCTCGAGGATAACATTTTTATGCACACCTCTTCTAGTTGAACTACACCATACTCCATAAACGGTCAAATAACCTTATCGATTCTTTCGAGCATGTGCATTCTTCGATTATCGTGTTCAATCTCTATTGGATTAGATATGAATAAGGTTCCAACCTTCCTCAATGTATCTATTCTTGACTATTGAAAACTTGATATATTTTAACATCATAAATAAGAGGAAAAAACATTATGAATCTGGTAAATATATATGAGAATAGTCAATGAAACGGCCAACTTACAAATAATGAAAGCATGAGGACTTATAACTAAAAGTTTTAGAAATTTGTAAGCCATTTAAGATATAGATAGTTTATAATATATGGAAGAATTATTAATCCATAAAATCATAGAACAAATACAACTAACGTGAGGTATGATTGTAAAAAGAAGTTATCTAATTGTAGCATCCCCGAGAGGCTCACCTCGATGCGACCCATATAACATTGCGTTTACAAACAAAACCAAGTCCCTATTGTAATAATCACTTGATACATTTAGACAAACCAATTGTTTCATTGTATGAGCCCGAAAGACCCACTTTTCATTCAACTTGTTGGACTTTTGTAATATGTAAACTGTCCTTAACAAAAATTTATACCTACTTTTTATTGAAATCATAAAAGAGACTATGTAGCAAAATAATATTCTATTTCTCGTATGATCAGAAACTACAAATGAAAGACAAAAACATTAGAGTCAGCTGAAGTAAATTTTTCTTCCAACTAAATAACTTAATACTTCATAAAATACGGATTTGCTAAACTAAACCTCTAGATATTATATCCGTGATTCAAGTTGAAAGTTTATGAATTTTTTTATTTTTATTAATTTTTTTATTTTTATTTTTTTTGGTTTTTAGGCAAGTGGAAAAATAGTATGAAAGTAGGCATATCTTATCAGTTACGGTACTACAACTACACAAAGTCCGACCATTTAGCCGATTATAATTAATTGGAATTTTATAGCTTAGATAATGATAATGATGATGATGTCATAAATATAGTACCAAAGAAAATTGAAGCAAATAAAGAATGGTTCTGCATACTAAAATACCATGAAGAGGAAAGAGGAAAACAGAGAAGAGAAAACGTTCCAACATTTTGCCCAACCTCATTCATCAAAGATTTGCTACTGCATGCGTCGACCCTTTTCAGATAGAGCGAGAGAGAAAGAGGGAGATGGAGGATCTCTCTGAAGCAGGTATGACTGCATGGGGAGAGAGATGGAGAGATAGGCCTAGTATTTTTTGCAAGGGAATTGACGATAAAGAGGGTCCGGGGCCAGTTTCGTTACTCAGGGGAGGGGGAAGGTGAAGGGAGTTGGTATAACTATGGACACACATTTCAATTTTGGGACATACGTATGCGTTGCTTATAATGGTATTTTGTGACGTGAAAATAGAGGAAACATTCTTTCAACCGTTGTTGTCTAAATTTGGGGACACATCTGGTGTAGACACTTGTTTTTTCCTTTTCCTGTTACGAGAGACTTTATCAACAACTTGTTGCCTCTGCTCTTGTGTCAATCTTGCGTATTTATACCCCTAGTACAAACGTGTAAGTGCTTCTTTCTTCGCTGTATTCATTTCAAAAAGTGGATGTTACTTTCTTGATAACAAAATGATCTGGGAGATTTATAAGGTTTCAGTAAAACACTGTGAATCTTTTCCGCCATCGAGCTTCTAGGATTTATTTTGCTCATCAGGATGACTGGTAATGGTTTAATTTTAGACGTGATCTTATTAATTACATGATAGGGAGCAATGACAAGAGTTAGAATAAATATCTCGAGAACAAAAATTGTGAAGGCAATTGATGCGGGGAAATACACAAACATCTTAATTACCAGAAGGCTTGGACAATTCTTATCCTAGATCTTCAACCATTATATTAAAGTTGCTCATTCTCATTCATCAATTTTGCAATGTCATCTGCTTTTGCATTACAAAAGCGCAAATTACTTTTTCTACAGAATCTTTTTGCAATAAGTTTTAGTACAAATCATATTTCTCTACAAAATGACTCCAGCGCTAATCACATAAACTTGTCTAACGGCTAACTATTGTGCCATTTTTGGCACTTTTATTTTTTTTCTTCAATTTCTCCATTTCAAACTCAGTATATATGCAAGTCTCCTTATCTATTTGTCCCACATGAGAATAACCTTTTTATTTTTTCCCAAGTACAATAAACACTTTAAATCCTAACCCATGAATTTACATAAGAACCAGATCCATGGAGTTTATAAGTTATCACTTAGACCAGGTTCTATCAACACTGTAAGCCATTGTGGGCAAGGAATGAGCATCGCAATCCACTTGAGGACTGATGTTGTTATACAACCAGGTCCTAATTTTCTTAGATATATCGGTAAGAGATTCTATAGACACAAGTATACATGAATATGTACTCGGAAATGGAATCCACTAAAGCAACAAGAGTGACTGAGGATACCCGGATATTTTCTTTGTGATGTCGGCTTACAGAATATATGTGTGCATGATGGCCCTCAAAAGCATGCCGCTTAGCTTCACTAACTAAATACCAGACCTGTAGAAACTCACAATATTAATATTCATGGTAATATATAGCATAAACCTTTATGTAACTTGTAAATAAAATCATGTTAGTAAGGCCTCTAGGAACGTTCACTTCATAACTCTCTAGAAGCAAAACCTCAAGTAGTACTTTAAGTGTGCAATTTAAATTTAAAATCAAAGCATATGGGAATTTCTTAAATTATATAAAGAAATTTGCAAGATAGAGAAGAGATACAAAAATTATATTAAAGCTTACTCTTTCTGGAATGATACCAGCCACGACAACGTACATATCCAATTCTTTAATGGGAAACCTGATTTCCTGGACTCCGAGATCACCTATACGAAGGATACGACCTGGAAACAAAAACAAAGCAATTTAAAATAAGTATTAAAACTTAGTTATAATTTCACAAGCACATATTGGCAACCGATAATTATTGACTTGACAACTAATCACAAGAAGCAAATATTACTACCAAATTGGAATATGAAAAGCTAAAAAATAAAAATCACAAACGAGAACAGTATAGACCACGGGTCATTCAATTGACGATGGTATAGAACAAATTTTGGATATGAGTTTTCAGTAAATATGGAGGAATAAACTGAAATGAAAACCGATAGAGAGAGGCATAAAATGGGAGAAAACCTATGGGAAACGAGTTCTCTTATCAAGCATAGAAATCATTTGGTAACTAATTGTCTCCATAAGTAGTAATCCTCTAAGATTATTTAATTGATGGAGTGCGACGCAAGGGAAGAGAAACGGTAAAGGGAAGAGGAAACAAAAAGATTTTGGTGAATTTGTAACGTCGGTTAAACGACCGGTTAAACGACTTGATGTAATAACTTGATAATGATGCAGGGTAATTTGGGAAACCAAAAAATGAGGAACAATACGATTTTTTAACTAGGGAAGAAAAATATTTAAAAAGGAATAGAAAAAATTTCTGCAAAAACACTTACCAAAAATGGAGTGAGTAATAATAGTTAGGTTGTTCTTTAGAAACCATGTTAGGAAGGTATAGGACATTGTTTTGAGGTTAACTGTACTTTAGAAATGATATTGTAAGGCATAAGACATTGTTTTTGAGGCTTTCTCACTACCTCTTAAATGAATGTTGATCTTGAAGGTAAATGACCCATAATTTTAAACCAAATATATACTAGCATATAAAGTTTTTTCACAAAAGCCAACATGGATCAATGCCCATAACTTACGTAACTTGTAACTACAACTTTTGGTGCATTTTTCTCAAGATTTTTCTATTCTTATTGGGCCGATTACTGAAAACTATAGATATAGCCTAGTAAGTTAACCAGATTTAGTGCAAGCTAATCAAGTTGTACCACTTGTTGCTTCAGTTAGTTTGATTAGCTCTTTAATATGTCGCTAAAGTTTTACTACCTGTTGTAACAACCAAGAGTGAAATTTGTGAAATATATATCAATATTATATAAAAAAAAATTGTGTCTGTTTTATAATATTTTATCATGTATATTTTTTTACGGTCAAATTTCTTCAACAATAAAAAGATCCAATGGTTGACAAAAAAAAAAAATAAAAATAAATAATAATTTTGATAATTGTCTTAGGATATAAAGAATCTACTAAAGTCTCTTCCCCCACCATTATTCATAATCTCTATTTACATATACACATAATTAAAAAAAATTGGTAGACATGCGTACTTAAAGTTATGGAGAAAAGAATTTAGTTAATCTGTCGATTATTTGTATTTTTTTTTTTCATTAGCAAATTTGTTCATATTATTTATATTTTTTTCCACAGGGTGTTTTCGATTGTATGTTGTTAGTTTTCATGTATATGTTATTAAGGTCATTTTGGATATTCAAGTGACGGTGCATTAAAAATAATTTCCTAATTTTCAGATGTAGCTGTTTGTTTTCTTCGAAGATTGTTACTATTGTTGTGTTTTCTCTACGGAAAAATGGTAGTTTACCGGTGTGTGGCTTCATCTTTAGTAATGTAATTGAACTATCTAGTGCTTGTATACTTTGTCCCAAATCGTTGTTGGTTTCTTATGAAACAATTTAAAGTTAAAACATTTCATTCTCTAGAGAGGAACTTACTGAAGAACAATTGTTTTAACTCAGTTTCAGGCAAATATATGAAAACGATCTTATCGTCATGTTTTTCTTTGCACAAACTTCTGCATTAGTGTTATTTTTTCTTCCCGTAATTGCATTTGTCTTTCTCTGTCG
Organism: Embelia ribes; assembly: GCA_001753735.1. Taxonomy (NCBI): domain Eukaryota; kingdom Viridiplantae; phylum Streptophyta; class Magnoliopsida; order Ericales; family Primulaceae; genus Embelia; species Embelia ribes. Next base: position 13,337 of record MKEJ01085945.1, on the reverse strand, counting down.
AACGTAATTGGAACTCTCAGGTGCTTGAATAAATATGGTGTAGAATTTATTATCAGTTAACACAAGGTTGTTGGTTCTGCAGGTTTGCCAATTTTTCTGTGGTTGGGTCATGGGACTTCAATTGCCACATTACTTCTTGTAATTTCTCAGATCTCTCTCTCCAGAAGAGGCCTGTTACCTTCCAAAAGTACCAATTTTATTGTACTCGGAATGTTTTTTATGCAGATTATTATGTAGTGTTGGTTAGGTTAATTGTTTTCCGTTGGTTTCGTTAGGTCTGTCGATAAGAGTTAGCAGTCCGTTGCATGCTTTACACTGGATCTTGAGCCCCTCTTGGACTAAAATGTCTAGTCAGATTGAGACTAGTGCTAATGAAGCATTGTCTAGTGATCCAGAGGATTCTGAGGCATTTTTGGATAATGTATCTGACGAGATAGTGGAGACCATGGCATTTGGTAATACCGATTTGCAACTATTTTATTAAAATTTTGATCTGATATTCGATTTTTGTTAGAAATTCTATGAATTGGTCTCCACATGACCAAAATAGTTGAAATTGTAGGACATCGTAACTTCTTCAAATAAGAGAAAAAAACTACCTCATAAGTTAAAAGAAGTTCGTGTTAGCATTGTAGGATGCTGGTGGTTTACTTTTAATGGAGGTAAAAAGTTGTATCATATCATAGAATATTTCTTTATATTCTCAGTAAAGAAATTTATTATAGGGTGTAGATGGAAGAGTGCCATATTGTGGTGTCCAATAAGCAAGTGATAGTTGTAATTGCTGCTGGAAGCTTTAGTCGTTTCTTTTCGTACATATGACGCAAGGATGCTCTCTTTGTTCTTCATTCCCCATGTCGTTAAGCACCAGATGTTCTTTCCACGTAGCCTACTCGATTGAGATAGCCTATTCGATTGAGTGTTATCTCATAAGGGTTTGTCTGATATTGTCAAATTTTAGCAACTAGTGTTATGTATCAAGCTGTCTTTATATAAGTGGAGAGAATTTGATTTTCAGATAAGCTTGTTGTTACAACTCAAAAGTGGTCCATTCCCATGCTTCGTATCTCGATCTCTCCGAAAGAGTATCATATAATTCTTTATGCTGCCTAACATTGTGGTTGATTGTAGGACCGAATGGCAGCTCTCATGAAATTGACTTATATTCATGAATCCCTCTGTGGTTCCACTCCATGGCTTTTTTCCTTTCCCTAACTTGGTCGACCCGGGTTGCCTCCTTGAAGGCCCAAACTCTTCTACTTTATCAGGAACTTAATTAGCAATATTAATTCAAACGTAATAGTTTCTTGTATGTTGTGACTTCTATTTTATTACTTTTTCGAAAAATAAACTTCTTTCATTGCTTTCTATTAGAGAAAAAGTATTCTGAGAAGCTAGGAAAGCTTGGTGTCATCCTTATTCCGACCGCACTGGATTCTGCTCAGCGGGAAAGATTTGCTGATCTTGAGAAGACTGAAGGTATATCTGAGGCATATTTTTTATGGTATGCATTTGTATGTGTAAGGCCCATTTTTTATAGTTGTACAGAGGGTGTTATCTGAAGGGTATTTGTACGCGTCTTTATGGTTTCTTCCACATCTTAGAATTCGTTTGCTGAGGTCCTTTTTTTTCATTTTATTATTTTATAATGCTTAATTGGTATGAACTCTGTTATTGAGTTGCAGGCAAACTGAGATCCCAGTTGCTTATTTTTAAAAATTCATTTTTTTTTTCTAGGAAAGATCCTCACGTTCGAGGTGCCAAGGGTTGAACCTTGGTGGTGATCTTGGCATCCTAAGTCCCGTACCATTTGGGCAACCCATTTTGCTCTAATTTTAAAGAAATTCATTTTTGGGTTTCTTCGCAGAAAAAAGTGGAAAAAGTGAGTTCTTCAGTGGAGCAATGATTTGACCAGCTAGTATATCAAACTAGCAAATTCATTGTAGTGATGTATGCATTTGACGGATATTTGTAACTCTGTCTGAGGCTTTTTGTTGCTCTCGGTTCTAAGCATGGTTTCCACAATTTTAATTAAGGTATACAGATCATTGAGGAGGATGTCAAAGCGGAAAAGTTGTGCACTAGGTGGGAATATGAAAGCTGGTTAGTTCGAGCAAATTCGCTATTAGAAAGGTAGTGGTAAACTAGTAACTAGTCCACAAGTACTTTTTACAGCAGGTTTTGCTTGGTCCCTGAGATTCTTTAATTGTTTATAGGAACCCAAAGCACCGGATTCTCCCTCCCATCAGCGGAAATTTCATGAAGCTCTATATCTGCTGCATTCTCATGTCGATGACCCTGATTTTTAGGCAATTCAATGTAAGATTTGACGTTTAATGAATGCGTCGTAAGGTGTCTCACTCTCTGTGGAACATATTTCTTAGTTTTTACCCATGGAATTGTTTGCAGCATGCTAGCGCATAAAACCTATTATTGTTAACAGTGTAATCTAAAACCCGAGTGTGCAGGTTCTTATCTCGCCAAGATCTGATAAGATTGGAAAGCAAAAATATGACAAAGTTTTGAAGTGTGCTATACTTTTGTCTTTTTTGCCGATCATGAGGCGAGGGCTATTGCTTTTCTTTTTCTTTTAGATCTAAGTTCAGTTTATCATATTTCTTTTTCCAGGTTAAAACTGCAGATAATAGAATAATTCAAGATCAGCTCAACCAGAAGGTACGTGATTCCATTGTTTTCTTCTTTTGTCTTTTATTTTCTATTATTTGTTTCTAGTAATGACTATATTTGAATGATTTCATCATACGATTTGCTGTGACAATGCAAAAATTTTAACAAATTTCTGAATGTGAAGAACTGCACTAAACCATATCCTTGTAGAAACAACAGCTCTCTGATGCTCTGGAGCTCAGAAATTTTAGAAACTTACTTTTCTTTGGGAGGGGGAATTGAGTTCCATAATATGTATGAATGTTCATTTGAAAAATCCCTTGCTACTTTTGTGGAATCAATATTTTTTTATATATATATCATTCGGTTTTTGTTGGTAGAATTAAATTTGTCGATATTAAATTATATAACTTATGAGAAGTAACTATTGGTGGCAATTGCTTTGAAGGGGCACATTAATATTCTCGACCAGTTAAGATAGTCATAATATTCACTAACTTTAGGGAAGAGCAGCTGGTCACTATTGATAGCAATAACAAGGAATTATCTTAGTTACTATAGGTACTGAAGAGTGAGAAACCTTTTTCTAGTCAATCAAAATACTTTTCGTGACCAGAAAAAAAATCCAAATTTTCATCATATTGTTTTTATTTTTTTTCTTTTAGCAAAAAAGATACAAACTACATGTTGTTCGTATTTTTTTCCATAAAGCAGTTCATGTATGCATAAACTGGAAAAAAAATTTCTCCCCTACTATGTTTCATAATCACTATTTGCATATACATTTAATTAAAAAAATTGGTGAAGATACATACATTTGTTTTTTTCTTTTCTGTTAGCAAATTCTTATTATTTATGTATTTTTCCATAAATTAGTTCCTGTATGTATAAACTGAAAAAACAAACTCTTAAACACAATTTAACAACCAAACCATAAGAAAATTGAAAATTCAAAATTTGACAACTTATATTATAAAATTAAAGAAACTTGAAAAATCAAATCCTATAAGTTGTGTTTTTTTTTTCAACAAACTAAATCATTACAAAACAGAAAAATCACAATTTAACAAAATTTATAGCCAAAATATCTTAAAACTAAAAAATTAAAATATAACAAAAATTAAAATAAGTTAAGTTGTGGATAAATAATATAATTTTTCATCCTATTATTTGTATCTTTTTCTTTTATCAAATTTTTTCTTATTGGTTGCAATTTTTTTTTCCCATATAACAGTTCCTAAACGTATAAAGTGGTAAAAATAACCCACTAACACAATTTAACAACCAAATAACAAGAAAATTAAAAGAAAAAATAAAACATAATACAACTTATATAACCAAATCATAAGAAAACTGAAAAATCAAAATATAAAAAAATTAAAAAAATCATTAAGTTATGGAGTAACAAATTTAATTTTTCTTTTTGTTGTTTGTGATTTTTTCATCTTTAGCAAATTCTTTTATTTGTGTTTTTTTTATAAGAACTAAATAATAACAAAACAAAAAGATCAATATTTAAAAAAATTATAAAGAAAATATTAGAAAACTCAAAAAATAAATAATAAAAAACTAAAAAAATAAGTTATAGAGAAAAAATTCAAATTTTTATCATATTGTTTGTAATCATTTTTAGCAAATTTATTCATATTATTTGTGTTTTCCAATATAGAAAATCGAAATTTACATGTTTTGTACTATTCTTCAACATATACATTTACATTACCTAATTTCTTTGACAATAAAAAAAATATGAGGATGATTAAGAAAACTTTAAAACAAAGTTGTTGCTAAGAGGAAACTCAAACTCCATTGAGTTTCACCTTCAGAATTCTAATAAAAATTTTAAACATGTATTGTGATAAATTAGTGTATCATGTGACTCTAATTTTGGTAAACGATAAAAGTTCACTTTTTATTTTAGATTCCTTTATATTATGAAAAGTTTCCTTTAGAGGTGGGTTTTGTCTCTTATTGGCTCTCCAAATTGATTAATATGTATAAAAAATTGATTTGAATAAATAAAGAAGAAATTGAGGGAAAAAATTATAAATTATTAAATAAAACAAATGATTGATGGTAGTAACTCTAACCAAAATAAGGAGGAGCATGTGCATAGCATGCCACTAAATCCAGTTTTATATACACATGTACATGGGGAAAAATGTTTTTAGTTATGAGTGAGCTAAGAAATATAAACCCAAAAATGTTCCTTACCAGATACACTTAATCCATTTAAACAAGGGATTTGCTCTCAATACAAAGAATTCTTTTTTTCTTGCAATATATAAGAATTTTTTTTTCTACGAAATTACTATATTTTAATGACAAGATTACTATAAGCTGGGGACAATTTATTATAAATAATTTTAATTAAAAATTAAATTAAAAATACTAATAATAATTGTCCTCAAATTATAATAATTTTTTTCTCAAAATATTATAATTAATGTACATTACATGAAAAAACATTCCTGTATGGAGAGGACATCCTTAAACAAGACCCATAATCTTGGGCTTTTTGAAATTAAACCATATACAGTAATATAAAAATGTCCCATCTAATGAAGATTTAGGCACCACCAAATGGGCCAGGTGTCGTTAAATTAGGAAAGGTACCTTTAGTTTCTAATCTTTAAAGTCGATCTTAAAATGCCTCCCAATAATACCCTAAAAATAAACCAATTTTGTCCCAATTTCACTGGAATCTAGTGTCTCACCACCATCGTGGCAACCAAATAGACTCATAAGGCGGCTTTCAAGTTGATAATTAATTATGTTACTAATTATGATATGTAATGATTGTGATTGTGCTTAATTATAAATATATTTATATTTACTTTTCCATGACAAACGATGATGTGACACTTTGGTATTATTTAAGCTTTTGAAGGCAGACAATGGCTAAGCCACTTTTTGTAAAGTGGCTTGGAGACATAAGTGCAAAAAATAAGGGGGCACTTGCGACTTTTTGAATTTCTTTTGTATCTAAATGATGTACGACTTGGTATAATTCTTCTTAGCCACATTTGCAATGGGTATTTGGTATACTTGTTAGCTAGTAATTGTGATTATGTATAATTCCTCAGTTCGAATCAACTTATCATGCTTGGTTAGGATGATAATGATTAATGAGAGTCTAAGCTTCATTATCAATTGTGCTATTTTTTTGTATTTTCATGAATATATTCAATTGTAAGGAGTAAATGGAAAAGATTCTCCTATTTTCATTCAACAATTAGAGATTATTGTGTTCATTTTAGAAAGTGTAATCGCATAAAAGTGTGTGTCCACTCTCACTCCCACAGGTGTGCTGAGTTCTATAATGACATAGCGGGTTTTTCATGTTGGAAACCATGGGAGATATGTAATTTAAAAGATAGTAGCACTTAATAAAATTGCTTCGAAATAATTGGAAAACGACAACTATTCTAACTCAATCATTTTTACAACCCAAATATAATCTATTGAAGTGGATAAATATCTCGTACACCTCTAATTTATAATTTTCCATTTTCAATTATCTCATTTACTGTGCAGTCATAGTGCATTTCTGTTCAATTACCGGGTGTGATTCTTAGGTTGCTTTATGGTGTACAATATTATTCACTTGAAAATATTATATCCTAATGCTTCAATGAAATCTAAAAGTTAAAATCCTCATTGGTTGATATTCAATTTTCAAATGATGAAACTTGTTTGATTTCAACTTGTTCTTTTAAGTTTTCAGTATCTATGTTTTTTTTTTTTTCAAAATTTATTCGGAAAACTATTTTGTTTAGTTTTTGTAATTTTCAAATTCATCATCATCATTATTCAAGTCTCAAATTCCAATCCCAAATATAACCAAAAAAAGATATCATACCAATCGTTAACAAGAATTTCAAGCGCTACTCATTCCTATCTAAAATAAGTTGCTCATCTATTTTTGGGATACCATGTTCTTTTGTATTATTCGCATCCACTTAGTAAGAACCTCTTCCTTTTTTAATTATTTTTATATCAAGACTCTCATACTTTCTAACCCGTGCACTTACTGATTTTCTTATTATATGTCCAAACCACCTCAAACGATAATCTCTCATCTTATCCTCTCTCTCAACCTTGTAAAGATCTCTTCATTTATAATTCTAAATTTTCCTGTCTTTCCACACATCTCAAGATAAATATCTCTGCTACACTCATCTTATATTCATCTTATTTATTGATACCTCAATACTCACTTTCATACAACAAAGCTTATGGTTTTGTAAAACTTTCCTTTGAATTGCAGAAGCATATTGTGATCGCATAAAACCCACTTCATTTATTTAGCTTGGGATCTATGATTGATATCAATTTTCACCCCGCCATTACTTTGCAAAATTGATTCCAGATAGCAAAATTGGTCAATCTTTGGTACTACCTCTCTTCCCAATTTGACAATGATTGGGTCTACCACATTTGTCCAATAAAATTGCATTGTATATATTCTTTATTTTTTTTATCTACTTAGTCTAAAACCACAAGACTCTAAAGTATGCCTCCACATGCCTAATTTATCATTCATGTCCACTCTACTCTTGTCAATTAAGACTATATAATTGGCGAACAACATGCAGCACAACACTTCTCTTTGGATGTTTTTAGTTAGTTCGCCAATTACTATTGCTAATAGTAAAGGGTTTAATATTGAGCCTTGATACTACCTTATCGTAATAGGAAAGCTAGACGGTATGCCACCACTCATTTTGACATTAGTAGTTGCACTTTTATATATGTTCTTAATAATATTTATATACTTAAGAAGGACCAATTTTTTTATTATTATTTAAATCTACCAGAGTACTTGTCGAGTAACTATGTCATACACCTTTTCCAAATCAATAAAAACCATACGTAGATCTTTTTTTCCCATTTTAAATATCTCCATTTTTATAATAAATGAATTGCTCATATAGGTAATCTATCAAGTATAAACCCAATTTGGTTTTTCGAAATCACAGTATTTCGTCTCAACCTATATTCAATTACTCTATCCCAAAGCTTCATAATATGGCACATAAGTTTAACATGTGATACTTAAAACAATTATGTGTATCGCCATTGTTCATGAATAAAGGTACTAAAATACTATTTCTCTATTCTTCTGACATCTTTTCACTGCACCAAATCTTTTTAAAGAGGCTTGCTTACCATTTTATCTACATATCACCCAAAATTTTACAAATCTCAATAGATATATCATCCGATTCGACTGCTATGTTCATCTTTATTTTCTTCAAAATCTCTTCAACTTCAAACTCCCTTATCCTTTGTATAAAACCGCGGTTTAGCTTCTCCGAGAAATTATGATACCACCCAAGTCACTTACTTGATTACTATTAAAAAGCTTATGAAAACAATCTCTTCATTGTTGTTTGATATTCTATCCGTTAACAAAACCTTGTCATTAACACTTTTTATTCATTTCACGTCATTCATATTTTTACTCTTCTTATCTTTCAACCTCACAATTCTAAGCAACTCTTTTTCTCCATCTATTTTTCCAATCTTCTATTTAGTTTCTCATGAACTTTGGTCCTTGCATCCCTAATGACTTTTTTAACTTCCCTTTTTGTTAGTTTGTACCTCTCATAAACTTGATCATCCTTACACCTTTTCAACTATTTAGAATTTTGTTGCTTCACTTTAATCGCTACTTCCATCTTTTAGGTCCACCACCAAAATTCCTTTTCAGGTGGATTCACCATGCATCTCTTTATCTATTATCTTTATACACAGTGTTATCTTTGCCCACATTGCATTTGCATCTATTTCACCCTTCCAATCAGACTCTTTACTTGTCATTAAAGACTATTATTTTCATATCATTCAGCTTTCACCACTTAATCAGAGGTTTGTTGAACTTGATCTCTCTTTTGCCACATTTATAAACAAGAATCTAAAATTAAGAGCGTAAGTTGTGTGGCGACACTCTCTATGGAATTAACTTTATAATCCTCACATAATCTTCTATCTATTTTCTTAGTAGGGGAAAAATCGATCTGGCTAGCATTTTTTCCACTTATATATGTCACTAAATTTGATTATATTTTCTTAAATTGTATATTTGCAAGCATCAAGTTGTAAGTTGTCCCGACTGCAAAATAGCATTGCCAGTGTTGTTTCTATCACCAAAACCATAACCCCCATGCACATTTTCAAAATTATCTCAACTTATACCCATATATCTATTTAGCTCCCCTCCTCCATCCATTAGTTATAAAATGTACTTTTTCATCTAAATCCTCCCAAATTTTCTTCTTAACAGTCTCATCTAGTCCTTCTTGTGGTATATAAACACTGAGCGCATGTATTATGTCCTCACCTAATACAAGCTTGATAAGTAAAATTCGATCACCATTTCGCTTACATCAACCACATATATTTGTAAGCACTTTGAAATAATTATTCTCATCCTATTTCTATTTATCTTTATCCATGTATCATAACTTATAACTCTACGATGTTATTTCTCTAGATTTCTCATTTATCTATTTAGTATCTTGTAGGCACAAAATACTTATTACTCTTTTATTCATCATTTCTCCTATCGCAGCTAGTCAATGGGTCAAAGACACACTGTTCCAAGACAGCATACGAACCCTATTATTATTGACTAACTTCTTTACCCACACCGGCCCATGCAAATGCGAACCTTTACTACTTTTGTCAGTACCAGGACGCAAATGTATGCGTAGCTTCAAGGGAACACTCTGATTTGTTCCCTTGTCAATTGACTAGTACACCCAATGTCCGATGTAGTGAGTCGTGGAGAGAACATTTTCCAATTTAACACCATACCTGGGGTCCGATACAATGCATCATTGGGTAAGGATGTCCCCAACGAAATTTTTATGCAGTTACATTTCATGTGATTTGACTATTTTTTATAGTTGTCCATCAAACTACCGCAACCCTACTCTTCTATCCTGGCTTTGTATAAATTATGTATTTTGAAACACATAAGTGCAGTTTTCAAATTGTGAATGAGAAATAAAGGTGGACCAAGTGTAAAACATAAATAGAATTGAACCCTCTTTCCCTAATTTTATTTTGCTTTGTTTTCTATCTAAAATCCAAAAAAAAAAAAAAGATAATTTATGTTTTGATATTTTTAACATAAGTTATGCTCTTAGTTTGAATTATATATGTATAAATATTTTATTATTTCATCACTTATTTTCAAAAATTTAGATATTATTTTATAAAACTAATACCAAACGTTTTTAAAAATAAAAATTTTACCACAGCTGGACACTAGCTTTTAAAAATTTTAAATTGGGCATTGTAAGTTCATAAAATGTGACAACGTATATTAACTAATATTTAATGCAATCATGACTTTCGTGTTTATACAGTCAGATTTTCCATATTGGTGCTTCTTGTTCACACGGATGCTCGTGCCAAATTAATTATACATATTGTATAGTCATAATTAACTGCACATAAATATTTCACGATGCATATAGCTTATCTCAAGTCAGAATAAAGGAGGAGGGTCGCAGTAGGTTAACAGCCAGTTATAAAAACAGTCACCCCACATGAAATGGAATCAATTAAGAATTTCATTGGGATGTTCTATACTCAGTGACATGCTACATCGGATGCCGGATGTGATGTTAAATTTGCAAGGGCTAAGACGTTCCCTCTAAGACGTGCTACATCGGATCCTGAGTGTAGTATTAAATTGGCAATTGTGCAAGTTAAGAGCATTCCGCCAAAGCAACGTATTACATCGACTACTGGGTGTGACGAAAAATTAGGGTTCTCGCATTTGAACGGACGGGTACAGGTAAAGAAGTTAATTCGTGAGAATAGAATTTTTCTAGCATCTTGGTGTTGGAGCGCAGCGGAAAAAATAAAGTATTTATAGATCTTGTAATAGCATGTATGTATATTATTATTAATTGATTATATTTTGCCATATAAGATAGAATTATACTTACGAGATTTGTGTGTATAAATCTTATAAACACCAACAAAAACGTTATGCCAGAAGAACACATTAATCTAGAAGATAGGGCGGGCTCTCTATGTATGTGGAAAAAAAGATAATTAATCTGTGTGTCTCTTTTCTACCTATGCAACGAGTTTAAATAAGCTAAAATAAGGATCTGATGGCAAAATATTAGAAAAGTTATCCTATGCATATTTGAATTCAATATTATCCACCAAGATAATCTTTATCCACATAAATCACAATCAAACTCTCTCCTAAAATTACTAATTTATTATTCAGTTTTCATGTCATTAATGTTTATTAAAAATTCTCATATCAAGATTACAAATACTCGCTAATTAAATAGAATTACTAACAATCCAATTTAATTAGCATATTAAATTTCCTTAAAACCTTCCACTTAACTTATTTGATATATCGGATTACAAAATCCACCTACAAGGTTTGATACAATCAAAACTTACAAGTTTCCTTAAGTGAGTATCATCAATCCCTATTTAGGGATGTGGATTCCACCAATTATTAATAAATATCATATGGAAAATGTTATCTACCAACTCACCGAGTTTATTGACTCATAATGAATCTCACTCTTTTATGAATCAAAATAATAAATAATAATTTAAGAATTAAGAGTATAAACACTATCCATGACCATGAGGCATTAATTGTCTTATATAATAAGAATTAAAACAATTACCTCGACACGTTCATGTTGAATACATATAAAGTGTACTAGTACAAAGAGTTGAAACTGTACCGTTCTCTATGATCAAGATATACCTACTAAAATCATGTACTACAATTTACCAATGGTGTGTCTATTTTCACCTAAAATTGTAAATATAAAACTTATATTCTATAAGAACCGATAATCGCATCGTCTATACGTAAATCATACTCTACATACTAAATCATCTACTATATAAAATATGTGATACATACTTAGTCATTAAAACATAACGTTAAGTAAACATTACTCATACAGATTCTTATTTAAAAAATAACTTTAATTATGAAAATGCTAAATCCAAAGCAATCATATCTTTTAGTATTATTCTAACACTTGGAATATATGGTTCTTGACTAGTCGACTAGCAGAGATTGGGAAAATAATGAATAGAAGAAAAATAAGTATTTTATATCTACATGAGACTAAATAGATAAGTGATAATTCCAAAGATAGAGCACTGTGGGGTTATAAGTTATGATACTCAATTATGGATAATAATAGGAATGAGGTTGGCATAACCATTTCTAAGAGTTTACAGAAAGTTATTATTGATGTAAGTCGAAAAGGTAATCGAATTTTGTATATTAAGCTTGTAATTAGGGAGGAGATTATATTGTATTAAGTATTTATGCACCCCAAGTAGGTCTAGATGAGACTAGTAAGAAGAAATTTTAGGAGGATTTTGATGAAAAGGTATAAGAAATACCTCCTAGTGAGAAGTTATTCATTTAAGGGAACTTAAATGGACATGTGGGTGAAAATCAAGATAGTTTTAAGGCTACGCATGGGGGATAAAAATAGTACCAAAGATGTCATTTTGGGTTTTGCTACAGCTTATGACTTTATGCTAGTGAATATATGGTTTAAGAAAAAATAATCACATTTGATGGCATAGAGAAGCAGGGTAAATGCTAGCCAAATTAATTTTTTCCTAACAAGGAAAGTAGATAAAAAAAATATGTAAGGATTGTAAAGTTATCCCAAAATTGAGTGTCTTTACCTAACACAAACTCTTAGTTATGGATATTTGTATCCAAAGATGGTAAAAGAAGATGGGCAAAGTTTAAGAATCGATAATTAAGTTGTGGAAGTTAAAGAATATGAAGATGATAGCCTTTAAAGACAAAATAGCAAAAGAGGTTAATTGGAGGACGAAATGGATACAAATGCAATGTAGGGGAAGATAGCATAATGTGTGAATATAGTAGCTAAGAAGTGGCTTGCAAAATCTAGAGAAAGAGCGCTCCCTAGAAAGAAATCTTGGTGGTGAACTGAAGAGAAGAAAATAGCAGTTAAAACAAAACAAGAGAGTTATAGAGAGCTCAAAAGGTGTAGGGATGATCAAGATTATAAGAGATATAAAGAAACAAAAAGGGAAGTAAAAAAATATCGCGCCCTGAAATCCATGACCCGGGGATCACGAGATAAAAAGAAAAGAAAGAAAGAAAAGAAAAGAAAAATATTAAAATGTTCGTACGCCATTATTATTACTACAATATCTAATACCACTGTAGAGTGATACTACGTAACTATATACAACATTCACATCAGAGTCTTGCAACAATAAATACATATATAACTTACCTACAGATATATGTATAAACATTCTAGAAAGAAATAGGAAGGCCCACGCTAACGTTATATAAAAATATCTAATACAAGTGTAAATGGTCAATTTACATATACAGTACCTTAAACTATTTGCTTGGCAAAAATTAATACTAAAAAGAAGTTACAACTTGTTCTTACCACTACAAAAAAAATATATATAAGCAACAACTATATTTAACTTCTACATCATTATCGCCATACCTGTTATAGCATCAAAATATAATAAAAGAGTATCTATGGATACTTGAAGCCCGCCTCCGTGACTACAAAACTACGCATAATAATAAAGAAGGAAAATGAAACAGTCAGATGATAAACATCAAGGTATAATAGAGTCTAAGTTCTATATGACATGAATGAGTATGTTATTCTAAATCAAATAAG
>MKEJ01085943.1:0-11860 GCA_001753735.1 Embelia ribes | reverse complement strand
GATAGATAGATAGATAGATGTGTGTGTGTGTGTGTGTGTGTGTGTATCTTATTTCGTTGTTTCAATTTAGGGCTTCATTAGTTCAATTTGATTGAAACCCTCATTTAATTTTCAGTACAAATTTTACTTCGATTACTTTCTTTATGTTGGTGCCGTTTATCTAACTGGTAGGTGTGCTTTTTTTTTTTTTTTTGTTTTTTTTTTTTTTTCAGGATAGTGATTTTCGATTTATTGTTTCTCAGAACACTTTGCTATTTGAGGAAATAAATTGGACATTTTCATTTTGGGATATGTAATCATTTCAAAATAAAATACCATTATTGCCATTCCTAGTAATTAGAGAGAAAGTTAAGTAAAAAATTAATAGAGGTACACTTGTTTATTTGTATTCAATTCAAAATTGGAATTTCAGATTGCCTAAATTTACGTGCCGATCAAAGTAGTCCAATTATTTTTGGGTGGAGTATTATATAATAAAATATAAAAGTATGTTTTGCACTAATGTTAACTAGGATTTTATAGTTCCAACGGAAAATAATGTATTTTAGTAGTGGTATGTGAATAATAGATTTTCCTATACGGAAATGTACTTATGCAAAGTTCCCTGATATTACTAGAAAGGGAAAAATTGCTTCGAAACATTTCTGATTGAATTTCTCAATTGAGACACTACGTGAGAGAATGGAGCGAAGCGGAAGGAACAAAATTGGGAGTGCTCTAAATTGCCATTTTAAATGATGAGTAATGAAGAACTCGAATTACCTCTCTGGAAAGAATAAGATTGATGCTTTTTATTTGTAATAATAATAATTTAAATGGGCCTTATGTTTACATCTGTTCTAGTTCGATTACACATTATTGTTGCATCTAGGGCAAAGCAGTATATCTGTTTTACTCATACCTGATGCTTTGACAAGCAGTGGGGTATGGGATGTTACGCGGCATAGCCTAGTAAAATTGCAAAAATAAGGTTTAGTTTTGAGAAATTTGTTGTATGCATCCAATACAGATTTTTTGTAGACTTATTTTATTGTACTAACATCCAAATTTACTAATAATTTGATGACACTTCTATGTTTCAACCAAGTTTGAGGAATAAAAAGAGAGCACTTTTAATATCCCTCTATGTTTTAGCTTCGGATTATTGCCATCTGTCATTATAAGCTTACATGAAATTGATTGTTCTTTTATTTATTGTTGGCTTTAGCCGTCAACAAATGGGGGTGTGACGGCACTAATATGGGGAGCGTCACCGCAACCACGCTGTGATCGACGAAAGGACAGAGTAGAAACAAATCCGGAACAAGTGGCTGCCGCTTCTGCCCAAGCTGAGATATCCTTGCAGATTGAATTTTATTTGCTCATTTTCATTTGTGTCTGTATTAAGAGAATCACAATTATACTTGTCCGATTATTGCTTACCAAAAAAGGATATGCTGAACCATTATGCCATTCATCTTTAAGGACTTGACGGAAACGTTAGTTTCAAACCCTGGCAGCTTAGTAAGAATCAAGTCTTATGGTAAAATGCTTTGGTTTCAATGTTTCTACCTACACCAAAATCATCTGAAAGAAAGTATATCACCCAAAAACCAATAACAACCTGTACGTGAATGATCTACCAAAAGCTACTTTAACTTTGGAGAACTGAATGAAATGATAGTTTTGCAATTCATTGCAAGCATCGTATCCACTGAGAACAACTAAGCCTCGAGTAATACTTGTAAGATGCTTTTGTGGGCTTTCATGTTGAGATTTTCCCATTTTGCTGTTTTAAATTGCATTGAAGTGCACATTAGGGCTCTGTATTACCATTTATTATGGACTTGATATACTTAACTGCACGGCACAAAATGACAGCAGCAACGGGCCAAACGACAAGAGTAATTGGTTGGTACCACTCACATCCTCATATCACTGTCCTTCCCTCCCATGTTGGTAAGCTAGCCATCTGCTTACTTTTTTTTTTTTTTTTTTTTTACTAATACAAGAAAAATGGTGCACTTTTTAGAATTATTATCTTGGTGATTTTCATTATGTTGGTTGAGGCTCTAGAGTGTCATTTGTCATATTACATGCTAACAATGTTCGGCATCTGTTCTTGGGTTCTGTTGGCATTGTAATATGTCAATAGTTATAGGAAGATATAGAGTTTGGTGGTGTTTATATTTTGTGCTTGACTTTCTATGCCAGATGAAGTTTATCCTATTACTGTACTAAAAGATTTTGATGTAATACTTATTGAATGGCTCTACAGATGTGCGGACTCAGGCCATGTATCAACTTCTAGATTCTGGATTCATTGGGTTGATATTCTCTTGTTTTAGCGAGGATGTGCACAAGGTTTGTGTCACACATACATTATTTTACTCGTATTCGTCATTGAGGAATCGTGCTTAAGCTTTCCACTCCTCAAAAATAAGGACAAAGAAAGGGATATTAACTTTTGCAAAATCTCAATTTAATGACTTTCTAGAACTTTATTTGATTTTAATCTATGGATATATTACGATATTCTTAATTGAGATGAAAGGTTTCAGGTTGGTAGAATCCAAGTTATTGCTTTTCAGTCCTTGGACGGCAAGCAAAGTCAAATGTTAAGAGCAGTTCCTCTTTCCCCTGTTAATAAAGGTGCAATTATAGATCTCGATTTATCTGTGAGTACCTCTGAAAGTGCGTCTGCGCGATCTGGCACTGCAAGATATGAAAGCCTTGAACAAGACACTGCTGATTCAAGAGCTGTTATGATACCTTCAAAGGTATTTTGCTAATGCTGGTCATCAATTTATGTGGAAGCGGTGCTTGATATTTTTAAACGAATATTGGTGACAATTTTTAAACGGATGGCCATCCATTTAGATGCTTGAGGCTAGAAATTGTAATTGTGTATTTTCGCGTGCTTATGTGCAGATCCAACTTTATTTTATTCTTTTGTTTCTAAGAAAACACAACAGACCCATGTTTGAGGACTTTTGCGGATACCGTTGATTTGTGAAACTTACATTACTGTTCCTCTAAAATAAAATGTTGAATATTGACTTAAGGACTTCAGGCTTGTATATGGAGGCATATATTCCTCTTTTTGGAAATGATTCTTTTACTAACATTTCATTAATGACAATTGTGATGCTGTGTGCTCATATTTCTACTACATACTTCTTGTATATAGATGCATTAAAGAATCATATTCATCCATAAGAAGCTCTATGAGAAACAACTTTTTGAGTTATAGTTGCAAAAAGTAGTTTCCTATCATCCCTGACAAAATTTCTGTCCAAATATTCTGAATAAATATCATGCTCATTGGATTTCCAAAAACTATTTTTGAAAGTTGACGCTATGGATAATCGTCTGTGTTTTGTACTTGTAATTTATCATGTGCCTGTTTGGATAAGTGTTGAAATTGTCTAATGTTTGTACTTGAGCAGTAGGATTTGTCAGTCCTGTTACTTAAGATTGACATCTTTCATTTCTATTTGGATTTTTTAAAACCAATGCCTCCTCTTTGCGATCAATTACTCATAGTTGTTCATTTTAAATTATTTGCTAGGTCAGCGGAAAATCATCTGATTTAGGAGGTTTCTTTGCTAGTGCTGATGCTAATTATCTAGGAAACGAGAAAATCGGAGGAAACAATCAAATTGTTTCTGTGGATAATGCTCTGATTGATATTGATTCCATGGACACATCAGATAGCATGCAAGAAGCTTTACTTCGTTCTAACCTTGAAATAAGGTACACTGTCTGGTTACAATTATTTTTTCCTAAATCTATTTGTACATATTGCTTGTTCTTTCTTAATAGCTTTTTATTAGTTTTATTGCATCCATTTATTTTGAGATGCCAAACAAGTCTTCTTTTTGGGGGGTGCATACCTCTACACGGCAGTGTTGAAATATATCCCACATCAGGAATTAAATGGTATAATGAATTACTTATATTAAGCTCCTCTCCTTCCTACTATAGGACCTTTAGTGGGAAGTGCATGGGCTTTAATAGATACTGTGAGGGCAGATTATCTGCTTGAGTATTAACTCATCTAGGGAACATAATTAAGGACGATGATCCTCAGTCGCTTGTCAATTTTTTAGACTAGTGCGGGCCTGTGGTGTTTTTTGGGTTGATTGCTCTTGTACTTAGGAAAGAAAAATTAGAACCTAAATACGCATGATAAGTACAATTGGAGTTGGAAGGTGAAGTCTCATTAGGGGTTTAACTTTCCCAACTCAAGCAAGCTAAGGGACTTTTTTATGGGAATTTTTGTGGAAAGAGAAGGATTATTGTTCTTCTGTTGTTAGACTTAAAAATTTTTCATATGTAATCTTGTTCATATTTGTGTGTCTTAGTTTGATATTTGAAACTTTCAATGAGGTGAGTATTGTGTAAACTGAGGTCAAACTTGCATTCCACTGACCCATTTTGTCCTTTCAGGTAGATGTTCTCTCGGGTGCTATACTTAAATATCTATATGACTTGTGAGTTGTTATGCTGCAAACATTGGCTAAAATCGTGTAATATAAGTGGGTGGCACTTACTATACTTCCATGAGGATTTTGCCTATAGAATGGACAGATGAATCTGCCAATTTCATTTGCAAATATAAATAAAAAATGGCATATGTATGTATGAATAGGTCAATGTCAAAATTTTCATGGTTTATCTTATTTTGTTAGTGTTAATTGTTGATCTTGTGCCCATGATTTTGTGACCTTTTTTGTACAGTTATCCTTATGTGACGGGAACATCTGTAATTGGGATCAAATACAAGGATGGGATTCTCATGGCTGCTGATATGGGAGGTAGATCCTT
This sequence comes from Embelia ribes, assembly GCA_001753735.1. Taxonomy (NCBI): domain Eukaryota; kingdom Viridiplantae; phylum Streptophyta; class Magnoliopsida; order Ericales; family Primulaceae; genus Embelia; species Embelia ribes. The sequence goes on along the minus strand of MKEJ01085943.1, from coordinate 7,051 downwards.
AACTTGTCTATAGCTTAGTGTGTTCCTTTAGTGTATATTTTCTCTCACTGTATGTATAATGTTTTTGCAATGTTGTAGTTCCCTGTTGGATGAAAGTTGTCTGGAACACTTGATGGCGTGGTTGCTATTATTGCCGTGCCACCTTGCATTTCTTTCCATATCGATTATGTCTTATTTAATTAACAATTCTTCCATTTACAGGTTCTTATGGGTCTACTTTGCGTTACAAAAGCGTGGAGAGAATTAAGGCAGTTGGTAAACACTCCCTCCTTGGTGCAAGCGGAGAAATTAGCGATTTTCAGGAAATAATGCGCTACCTTGATGAGCTTATGTAAGCATTAAATATTGTTGAACATAGCTACTAGCAAGAATAGAGTTGCTTCAAGTGTTTATCAATTCATGATGACCTTTTATTTGCCTACTCTGTCTGAACAGCTTGAAAGATGATATGTGGGATGATGGAAACACATTGGGGCCTAAAGAAGTGCACAATTATTTGACTCGTGTCATGTACAACCGTCGCAACAAATTTGACCCATTTTGGAGCTCACTTGTACTTGGAGGTGTGAAAAAAGGGGAGAAGTATCTCGGAACGGTAATTATTGCACTGTTCATTGTGGAGGCTTAAGATTTCCCCTTTCTTTTGTTATGCAGGATACTAGTACTTTCATCTTATTAGTTAATGATTCACTTGTGAACCAGGTTAGTATGATTGGTGTTCATTTTGAAGACAATCATGTTGCAACTGGATTTGGAAATCACCTTGCGAGGCCAATTCTCCGTGATGAATGGCATGAGAACTTGAGCTTTGAAGATGGTGTCAAACTACTGGAGAAGTGCATGCGTGTACTTCTCTACCGTGATCGATCAGTTGTCAATAAGCTTCAGGTTCTCTCTCTCTCTCTCTCTCCACTGACTTTAACACACAAGGCATAGTGTTAATATTGCTATTGGTGTACCCTTTATATCTATCGAAAGAGGGTTCTGCGTTCGTGTGCTCCTTATCATATGGAGGTATCATCTCATGATTGAGATTAGTGAGCATGAATGCTCTCATTGCTACCAGAAAGGAGATATGGCACATTCAAATTGTGTGGCTATAAAAAGCAAGCACACAATCTCACCTCTGTTGTATTGAGTGTATCCATGCATGATCGTCACTCTTCTTAAATATATGGCAGACATGCTATCAGCTTATCTGGGGAGCGCAGTGTGCTTAAGTTATTTGAGATGACCGAAATAAGGGATTCTCAGATTGCATTTATTGTGTGATCTGTATCCTTGAAACTTTGAATTGTAAGTGAGCCTAATGCTGTATATATCTTTCTTGTGTTTTGTTGTCCATGGGAAGTAGTTTATGTTTATTATCACATCTAAAAGTTTCCCGAGATTCGTGTTTCTATGCATTTTGAAACATTGAGATGGCTGAAAATTGAAGTAATATTAACGGTTTTCTTTCATTGCCTCTGTCATATAGTTTGTTCACGGTGGCATATTCTGTTTCTCATCATTCAGCAGACATGATTCTGTGAAAACCTAAGTTTCCAGAAACTGTTACTGAAAATTTATATTTTGTTCTGGATTGTATGCACATCACGAGCCTTAGGCCGAGCGCTTACCCCATGAGTGGCAGGGGTGGCGTGGTATTCCACGGGAGGGGTTAAACTGTGGCACACCAACTGGTGTGATTGGCGCAAAGCAAGATCATTGAATTGGTCGGGGATCCTATGGCCGCTTTGCTGCACTAGATTTGCAGTTAAAGTGTGGGAACTTGCCCTACATATATACAACATTTATACACACTTATAATGAATGGTAAAAAAGTCATTGATGTAGATCGTTTACAGTTTACAAATATATCTCTCCCATCATTTACTTCAGCATTCAAGGCACTTGAAAGTAGATGACCTGGACCTAATCTTGATTAAAGTGATTGAGTAGGAATGCTCTCATTGCTACCAAAAAAGAATTATGGCACCAAGAAATTGTGGGCTACAAAGAGCACGCTCAAGCTCTCACCTGTGTCACGTCAAGAGCATTCTCACTTTGAACTCTTCTTAGTTAGGTGGCAGACATGCTATCAAATTGTCTGATGAGTTAGGTTTGTGGAAATCATTTGAGATGATCAAAAGAAGACTCTCAGATTGCATTTGTTGTGTAATTGGTATTTGTGAATCTCTGATTTTTTGGGTTTAGCCTAATGCTATCTACTTGTTTTTTTGTTGTTCATTGGGTGTAGTTTACTTTGGTTTTCACCTCTTGAAATCTCCCGAGAATTGTGTCTTTGTGCATTTTGAGAAGTAGCTGATGATTGAAGTAATGTTTACTCGTGGTTATATGTTCAGTCCTCAGCCTTAAGCTGAGGCATTGTTCTGCGGAAACCTAAATTTCTTGAAACTGGTACCTAAATTTCATGTTCATAACTTGAACTGGATTAGATGGATGGAGTGTGCCTTAGGCCAAGCGCTTACACCGTGAGAAGCAGGGGTGGAATGGTATTTCTTGGGAGAGGCTAAACCGTGACTCGCCTATTGGTGTGATTAGCGCAAATTGCTGCTCTAGATTTGCAGTCAAAGTGAGGGAAATCACCCTACATATATGCACACTTAAAAGGAGTAAAAAAAAAAAAAATGGAAGTCATTGATATAGGTGTTTTTCTCATTTTTTGCATTGGGCCATCCATATATATATATATATATGTATGTTTATATAAGCATTTGAGGCACTTGATGGTAGATGGTCTTGACCCTGAACCTGATCATGTGTTTTGTATCATGGAATTGCAGATTGCGAAGCTTACTGAAGAGGGTGTAACAATTTCTCAGCCATTTGCACTGAAAACTGCATGGAACTACACTGCTTTTAAGAATCCAACAGTTGGTGCCGAAGGCTCTTGGTAGTCTTTCAGTATTCAACTTAAGTTGTAATGTTTGGTATATCAGACTTGCAAATTTTTAGTTCAGTATCTGGTGGGAAATATTGACTTGTTATCTAAATAATTAAGTGGAGTTTCACTTGGGATTATACACGATGACTGTTGATATGTATGTGCAGCCAATGTTATTTTCCTTGTTTTTCGTGGTTTCCAAGTATGTATCAGAAGTGCTCCAATGGATTAATTTTGAACTTGGATCTCATGAGTAGCGGTACATTGAGGGGGGACGATTTAATCGCCAAAAAATGGGGAAGTTTTTTAACATACCTCTGGGGAGGTCAATGAAAGTTGTTTCAATACGCAGTTTCTATTTGTACGTGCATATAAACCCATGTGAAGTGCTGTGGCTAGGAAATGTAAGATTACATACACATCACACACGCAAAGAACGACACTGTGGACAGTAGCCTGTTGCCCTACATAACACCCAGTCTTACTAGCTGGACCATTTTAGATCATACCACCCTGATTCTGGAATTGTCGTGGGTGACTGAACCCAACTCAAGAACCGGTATTTAAGTACCTGACATGCTTGGTACTCGCTATAACTTTGAACCTTAGCATGATGAAGTTTCTTTTGGTGAAGGATTGAACAAAATTTTTGATCAAATATTCCTTCTGATATCTTCATTGAAATTGAGAACAGTTTGGAGTTGAACGAACTCAAAGGGAAACTCAAAAATTGGGACCTAGTTGGTGAACTTAATGGGCTTGAAGCAATGCAACTTGCAGGACAATCCGTAGAAATGGTAAGAAGTGCACCAAACTCAGTTGATCAATGATGAACGAAGATTGCTTTCTTTTTATGCAGCTTGTAGTTGGAAAAGGTCGCTATGTAATTGTTATTGAGCATTTGGCTAAATTGACATCTTATTTTCTTTTTAATTCCCCATGTATATCAATCTCAACTTCTTTAGTTTCACCAAAACTTCAAGCATTATTTCAAGATCGCAACTTATATGTAACGTTTCTTTTAGTAGTGATTATAGTTTTCGTTGGGGTAAGAAACCTTTTCGGCTAGGACCAAATCGTAGCGATGGGATAAAACTGCTCCTGACTTGGGTGAGTCCAAACAAAAGAGACTCCCTTAACCACAGGGGCTAGCCTATGGCTTGAAACCGAGCTCCTTAGCATGAGGTGTCAAGTTTGATTTTCCCCTCTCCCGGGCAAGGCCACTAGTGTACCAATAATAGAAGACACTCCCTTAGGTTGCTATTTTGGTTGAATTTTCGTGGTATTTAAAATGCCCTTCCTTAAATCATTTTTTAAATTTGATTCTAAAAACGGCTATAATCCTCGTGTTTGGTAAATCAATTTTAAAAATTACTTTGAAAAATAGTAGTGTTCGGTAAATTGATATTTTTTATTATAAAAATATAAAAGTAGGTATGTATGAAAAATATAATAAATATAATTGAGATTATCATTATAATTAAAAAAAGAAAAAGTAGAAGCAGTTTTACAAAACATTCGTAAGACCCCTTCCAAAAGCACTAATGAAAAACCAGTAACATATTATTAAAATTAGGTGTTTTAGAGTTTACCAAACATCTCATAATACAATTTAAAAAAAAAAAAAAAGTAGAAGTAGATAACAAAAAGTAATCTTAATCTGGCCTCAAGTATGGTGATCATTAATTAATTTCAATTTCAGCAAAAAATAATTACATTTTAATTAAATGCTATCTACTAAATGTTTGATTTTTGTGAAGTGCTTAAAAATTTAGTGGAATAGTATGGATAAAATAAAATAAAAAATTGTATTTTTAGTTTTTTAAAGTGACACTTAAAATAAAATAATTTTTTTTTCTAAAATAATATTTATTTTAAAAAGAAGGGAATAGTCTTTTTTTTACACAAAAAATTTGGTCGGGGAAGGCTACACCATTCAAGTTTAGGGCGTGCTATCTGCCTCTTTGAGGGCTTATAATGGTATTTACTGATCGTGTACCAAGAGAGACTATTGGCAGTGAGAATCGAAGCTAAATATTTTGTGATAAAATGTATAATTCATACCAACTCAACCAATCCCGTTGGCATAAAAAGTAGTCTTTCTTATTCATATATGTAAAAATATTGATATTATCATTTCGAATAACCGTGGTGATTCCCATAAAAATAATAGTTGTGCTGTTGGAGGTAAAAGATAGTACAACATACTCCATCTATCCCATTTTAATAGTATTGTATGCCTTTTTAGTCAGTTATAATATATAGTTCAATTTTTATTTTAAAAAAATAATTAAAAAGCCATTTTAATAAAATATATTTATTTATTATAGTCATTTAATTATTCCATCTATCATTAATTGTACAAATTTTATAGCATTAATAAAGGTTATACTATAAAAAAGTAAAATTATTTTGGATCGCAACAATATTAATTGATCTTTCATAACTCTTGTGAAAAAAAAAAGTAAAATTATTAAACTGTGATGGAGGGAGTAGAATAATGGTGCTGCAATCGAAATTGAGAAAATTTTCCAAATTCTTATTTTTCAAATCTATAGTGTAGGGTCTGTAATGGCGCTTTAGGAATGGAGTAAAGCTACGCAAATTTAAAATTTTCCTCTGATTATGTTATATATTGACGTGAAAACAAAATTATAATTCAAATAATTAATATAATATAATTAAAAATCAATCATATTTAAAATTTCTCTTTGTTATGTCAGCGAATGAGAAAATTAAGTAAAAATTTTGATTTAATATGGCATTTCTCAAAAGAATATTAAATCATAATGGCTTATTTTAACGGTAAAGGCTGAGAAAATATATTTGAAATTCACTCTCTCAGCTATCTCGGTATGTATATGTTGCGAACGATTTGTTAAACCATGATTTATATAATATATAATAACATATAGAAATATATTTTTTCTGAATTAGATTTTATTGTTCTGTTAAAAATATATTTGATATTTTCTCTAAAGGTACCATGTTGACCATTGTTTGATTTTGACCTTTGTGAATGAATATGAAAGGTTGATTATGGTAAATCAATTAATCTTTCAATGACTAAGTAATCCAAAAATAGAAATGAACAATTATTTTGTACAGTTAAAATATAAAAATATATTTATTATTTGTGGACGGAGAGAGTAATAATTTAATAGAATAATAATTTCTCAAATTCAAAAATAGATTATTATAATTATTCTATGTTTATATTATTATTATTATTGTTATTATTATTATTGATAGTTCAATACCCAAAACTCTAATTTTGTGCATTGTAAGGTATGCGAAGCAGTCTTATTCCTATCCACAAAGTGACTGCTTTCAAGCAAAGAACATAGTGATCGCAACGAAGGCCTTTATGATACAAACTTATAAAAATTACTAATTTGGGAATATAAAATATCAATGCCAAATATTTCTAGTCGCCTTTTATCTATTATATTAAAATTAGAAGTGATAGAAATCTTCTAACTTAACATATGCCCATTTTGTGGAGTAGTCTGAGATAACGTAATATTTTACTTCCGACCCCTAATGGACAATTTTTCCCTTTAAAACTTGTTTGATAGTAAACTAAACGTATAAGTTTACATATTAGTAAAATATTTTTTAATGATAAAATTAAGCAAATTTCTTACTAAAGTTTCATTTGGTAGCTTTAATTTATGTATAAGCTTACTCCTTTTTCAAAGAAGTACAATACGTAATAAGTGAAACTTTACTTATCTTAGTTATTTGTAAAATGTATACTGAATTATTTTACATATTTATGAAATCTGTCTCAATAATGTTCTATGATATAAGAACGAAACACACGAGTTCATATAATTTTGTTTTTCTTGTAAGATTTGAAGGGCCATATTAACACCTATAGTTTGTTGTCATTATTTTTTTCTTTTCAATTTAGGTTGTTGGATGATAGTGATTATTTTTGGCATGTTTCATGCGTTTGAATGACATGATTCATTCCTTTTCTTTGCTATAAATAGATGTGATTGTATGTTGTTTAATACACACCAAGAAAACACAAAAAACAAAAAGAAAATCAGTGAGATTTGAGCATTATTTTGCGTTGTGAGAGTTATGAGGTTAGTTTCAAAATTGTGTAAGAATTTTGTATCTTTCTTTAAGAGATTTTAATAAAATTGTTCTATT
>MKEJ01085927.1:0-19551 GCA_001753735.1 Embelia ribes | reverse complement strand
ATTTATTTCAATTAAAAATATTAAAATTAATATAATTACTATATTAATTTATTGGGATACATGAACTATTAACGTAATATTAAAAATATTAAAATTAATATTATTACTACACTAAATTTAAAAATATATGGATCAATTATGTAATATTGGGACCAGCTGAATAATAGAAGCACCCGAAATTATATTGTTAAGCCCGTGAGCGGCCGCAACCCGTGGTCAGCATCTGGTCCCCAAATTCCAAAAGAATTCACGAGTTTGTCCCTTTATAACCCTACCTGTCTTTTTCCTTTAATTACAACAACAACCCCTCCCCTATTATTTATTCCAAATTCACTACATGTCACTTTCTACTTTCTATACAACTAATCCAATCATTCCTACCAGGGTTGGTTGGAGTCAGGGAAGGAATCTTTTTTTTAATGTAAATTTACATGAATTCCTATTTTTTAAGCAAAAATTACTGCTATGAATTAAGGATAATTTTTTTTTATCACTATTTTAAATTTACTTTCAATTATTAGATTAATTATAGTAAATTGTTCTAAATTTATGGTGACTTTATCCACAAAATACAGTAATTCTGTGCAAAAAATTATGTACATTACAAGAAAAAAATATCTTGTATTGAGAGCAAATTCTGGAGTCAGTATATATAAGCATGAAACTAATGGATACTTAAATTAAAAAAAAAAAATTATACTAAAAAATTTATTCTCCCTCCGTCCACGAAAAATAGTAACTTTTTTCTATTCTGATTATCCAAAAAATAACTGTACATTTTATGTCAAAATCATTATAAAATTAAAAAAATTGCCAATATTACCGCTAATATTTAATAAAATCCAGAATAAGTCAAACAACCATAGGGGTATATTAGATCATTTTGTTTTAATTTAAATTTTTAAAAACTATATTTTTTAATTAATCGTGTGCATGATCAAATTGTGTAATTATTCATGAACGGAAGTAGTACTAAATTAGAAATAAAAATTTTATACTAAAAATTTTGACATTTCATAATTATCCAAGAGGGTTAACTCAACATATGAAAATTGAGGAAGCAAAGAACTCAAACTAGCTCTCTAATTGGTTTTATTATCCGTTCAAGCTAACATTTATATGTCTCTTCAATATCTCTTCATTCTCAAACTAGCTGCTTTTCAATTTAAATATATATATATATATATAAAATGTGATAAAATCTCCATATTTCTACATCATGAATTTTATATAATATGTTTTCTAAACTAATTTGGGAAACTTCATAAGCTAAATTAAACCACATATAATCCATCCACCATATTTTCCTTTCAATTTTGAAGTCTGACATGGCCATATATGCAATTTCAGAAGAGGAGTCAGAATTATGCATGTCGACTGAAGACCACTCTCATTATATCCATTTGATTTCTAACCAAAAGTGGCCTCCTCCAACTTTGTACATATTATTATTTACATATATATATATAATAAATATTAAGTGATAAAATAAGTCACGTGATTGGATTAATGTGGTGTTCTTTCGCCATGGAATTTTAATACCTCTCATATATGTCTTATAGTTCACTATTCAGTGCATTTTTTTTTCTTTTGCCATTTACAAGTCTTTCCATTCTTAAATGACCCACAAAATTGTCATTCAACTATTACTTGGTCACGTGTCACCACACACTCAAAATAATTGGTGTGTCTTATTCTAACAACTTGCTATGAAAAAATAGCATTTTTAAACTCTCTTTTTTTTTTTTTTTTTGTTTATCTTCCACCAGTAGCTTAGTGAGTGTGCTGTTTTTTCAAATACTACCATTCAAATCTTACGCATAGTTTTGTTCTTGCTTAAGAAATAAATTTTACGGAAAGTTTTGACTTGTGTTTGGCTGAAGCTTTTCAAATTTACCATCCGTGATGGGTTAAGTCAACTCCTTTCGTCCACAAAATTATTCTTGCAGTTTGACTTTGACCAACACATAATTGTAGGGCAAATTTAAAAAATAAGTTATCGAAATTTGAATAGACTCAAATGACCAAATATTTCCGTATCAAATTTTATGTTATTATCTTATTTATTTAATATGAGGAGTAATTGTAGTAATTCACTAGAATTTATAATGAATAAAGATCCACAAGTAGAGAGTGCGCAATAATTTTTCGACATATCAAAAGTTAAAATGCAATCATTTATTTGCTAATGGAGGGAATAAATGATAAGAATATATAATGATATGACTAATCCTTGTTACTAAAACGAGTTTTTGACCTAATTATTCAAACTGTTTATGAAGTTGTTCCTAAAATAATTGCCAAATGAAGGTTATTCTAAGTAATATAGTTTCAAATTTCGCTTTTTACATTACTTATTCGAAACAGTTGCAGTTTGAAATCGTGACTTTTTGTTAGCTCTCATAAAAAAAATTAAAGTTTTAAATGGCGACTTTTTGGTCACATTCTTAGAAAAAAATGGAACTTGAAATTGCAACTTTTTAGACCTTTCCTAAGAAAAAGCTGAGCTTGAAACCGCGGCCATTTTATTATCTTCTTACAAAAAAAAAAGGGAAAGTTTATAACCATGATTTTTGTAACATTTGACTAAAAAATATGGTTTCAAAATGTGAAATTTTAAACTATGCCATTTGATAATTATTTTGAAAACAAATTTGATTGGGTAAATAATTTGTAAAACTATATTATTTTATAATCAAAAGTCCATACTCCACTCTTCATGGAGCAATACTAGCATGGGTATTTTGGTAATTTGATACCCACTTAGTCCCTTATATAACATGGCAACTCCTTTCTCTAAAACAAACACACCATTCATTTTGACACACTATCAAAGTCCTAGCCATGGGGCTAACCATAATATCACTATTTCTTAGTGCTATTTTGTTCACAAACACCATAGCATTTGATCAATGTGCTTCTTCAAAATCTAGCTCATATCTTTCAATTTCTCACATTTATGGGAAATGCTCACCTTTCGCCCCTCCGAAGCCTGCGTCATCGTGGGCCGACACCGTCCTCGACATGGCCTCAAAGGACCCCGAGCGGCTTATATACTTATCAAGTCTTGTGGCCCAAACAAAGCCCAAACCTGTCCCAATTGGCCCAGGCCAACAAACCCTTAACATAGGGAACTACGTGGTCCGGGCCCAGTTTGGGACCCCGGGCCAGACCATGATCATGGTCCTCGACACAAGCAACGATGCTGCTTGGATCCCGTGCTCAGGATGCATGGGGTGCTTGTCCACCGTGTTCACACCTAGCACCTCATCGACCTATGGGCCGATGGACTGCTCTGTGCCCCAGTGCACCCTGGTCCGAGGGCTAACCTGCCCGACTACGGGCACAGGCTCGTGCCTCTTCAACCAATCTTATGGCGGGGATTCATCCTTCTCCGCAACACTCTCAAACGACGCCTTAACCCTAGGCAGTGATGTGATTCTGAATTACTCTTTTGGTTGTATCAACTCAGTTTCTGGTAAGTCGATCCCGCCCCAGGGCCTACTAGGTCTGGGGCGGGGCCCAATGTCGTTATTGTCACAATCAGGAGATCTCTATCAAGGAGTCTTCTCGTATTGTTTACCTAGTTTTAAATCGTACTACTTCTCTGGGTCACTAAAACTCGGCCCCATCGGTCAACCCAAGACCATACACACCACCACACTATTACGAAACCCTCGTCGACCGTCTCTATATTATGCTAACCTAACCGGGGTTAGCGTGGGGAGGGTCCTTGTCCCCATACCCCCAAACCTATTTGCTTTTGACCCGAACACAGGCGCAGGTACCATAATCGACTCGGGCACAGTTATAACCCGGTTCATTCAGCCCGCTTATGAGGCCATACGGGACGAATTCAGGAACCAAACAAAGGGCCCGTTTTCATCCTTGGGAGCATTCGACACTTGCTTCACGGCCACGAATGATGACATGGCGCCCAAGATTACGTTCCATTTCGAGGGGATGGACTTGGTGTTGCCTATGGAGAATAGCTTGATACATAGTAGCTCGGGTTCGCTGGCTTGCTTGGCTATGGCCTCGGCCCCGAACAATGTGAACTCGGTGTTGAACGTGATAGCGAATTTGCAGCAGCAGAATCTGAGGATTCTCTTCGATACTGCTAACTCTCGCTTGGGGATTGCTCGTGAGCTTTGTAACTAAGCTAAATATGTGCTTATCACCCTTTTTTTTTCTTCCTATGTATGATGTTTCTCTTTGGAATGTGCAATTTGTGTTAATTTGTTGTGTTGAAATGTAGAAATGTTATCCATTTATGTTATGAAATATTGAATGATTGGGTTTTCGTTCGTGTGCATATATTTTAAAATGTGTTTGAAATGAAAAATCGCGTTTGATATATTTTTTTTTATAGCAAAGTTATCGTATCCAAAATGATAAATTAATTATTTTTAACTCACATATTTTTTGTTAAAAGATAATACTGTATTTTAAAATTTTTTATTGATAATTATTATAAAAATAAAATTTAAGCAATTTAAAATAAAAATATCAAAAATTAAGGAATTATAATTTATAATTACTCACATATTTACCAAAATTAACAAAAATATTGTATTAATTCTCAATAGTTCAAATTAATGCCGCGAGTTCATAGAGGTACTTCGAAATTTTTATATTTTGCTTACTTAAAATTCCAATAAATAATAATTACAACAGTTCTATATTTTTATTAATAATTATTTGAAATAATTTCTTATTTCCAAATTTTGTTAGATAATACACATGTGAATCTCTGCACATGTGTGTGTACTTAGTAATGCAATATATAATATGTTCATAGAATTTTGAAGAGCACTAAATTATAATTAATTTCGTATGATGTTAAAAGGTCATTGAATCACGAAGGTATATTTTCCAAGTTTTTTGAACTGACCAATTAAAATATTTTCCTCTTTCCTTAAAGGACAGATTATAACACATGAAGAAGATTAAATTGGAATTTGAGCCGGGAATACAAACTGAATATACATAAGTTGGGACATGATTAAGATCTTGAATTTTTCTTTATCATAATAAAATAATTTAACTTACTATTTTCCAAAATAACGTTGCTTTCAAATAATTACACAACACTACTTCATAACTACTTTAGTAATAAGATTTAATATTATATAATTTTAGTTTGAGATACATTCAAGCAAAGTCGCTTTGGCCGAGTGGTCAAGGCGTGCGGCTAAATGAGTACGTGGGATGTTCCCGCGAGTGTTCAAATCTCTCTAGGGACAACATTTTTATTTTTTCCCTTTTCTTACGTTTTTTGCTTTATTTAAATGGGAGTTGCACAACCCTACTGGTAGATCATGAAAAACAATACAATTATTTTCAACAAATTCTTTTTCTTTCAGTCCATTAAGTGAAGAAAATTTTTTTAACATAAAAAAGGAAGAAGATTAAGATTCAAATTTGACTATATACCCGCTTCAATTTTTCTAAAAAATTTGAATTATTTACTCATACAACATTAATAATTACACACCGATGCAAAGTCTTTCAAGATTCAACAAGGCAAGCCTGAAAATCGGAATTAAAAAAAGTTCTGTTCACAACCTCAAAGGATGTATTGTATGTAAATCGTGGCACCGGGAGCTATATAACATAAGAAATATCTTGCAAGGACAGACAACAAACACGGTGATTCCCAAAGCAACTTCGCTCGTTCATATTCTTCATACACAGTCCTTATCAATAAAGCTGTTAGTGAAACTAAACTAGGTCGAACATGATTTTCAATGGTCATAATATTAAATGCACGAAAACAATTCATCGTGAATAAGTCCTCGAGGAAAAAAGAGGAAGGCCATCCGGCCTTCTCCCTTTGTTCGGGGTTGGATAACTATCGGATTTTCCTCTTTCTAAATTTGTAGAAGGCTGATCACCAGTTCTTCCCACATCCAGTTTTGGAAATGGACAACTTTCATGTTCCCTAGATACATCTGTATTTGCGAATGGATGGCCTTCTGTTCCTACTGCTACTTCTAATCCTTGAAACTTGTCTATGTCTGATCCTCCACCTCTTTCTGAACTTGGCCCAGAAGAGTCTGGACCTCTTTTTTTGTCGATCTCTTTAGGTACATGGTTTCGTCGCTCTCTAGAGAAGTTGAGACGAGTTGTTAGCTTTGACAATGGAGTAGATGTATGCATAGTGCCCTGCAATGCAGAGATGAGGAAGTTCATAAGCAATACTAAGTAGAGGTCTCTAATTGCTCATGACATGAGATTAAGGGCCAGTTTGGGAATGCTTTTTGAGCCCTGTTTCTGCTTTTTTCTTCTTCGAAATTGTAGTATGATGTGTTTGGTAAACTTTATAATATTTGTTTTTAATAATTTGCTTCTAATTTTTTAATAGTGCTTTTAGAAGTAACCTTAGAAAGGTTTTCAAAAGTTATTTCTGTTTTTTCTTTCATTAATTAATATAATAGCCTCAATTATATTTTTTACATTCCCAATGCATACCTACTTTTGTCTTTTTACATTAAAAAATATCACTTTACCAAAAGCTACATTGCAAATCAAAGTAAAATTTAAAATTTATTTATCATATATTAGTATTATAATCGCTTTTAAAATTAATTTTCAAAAGCAGCTTTAAAAAGCAAATTTTAAAAAGCACCAGCATTCCTAAACTAGGCTTAAACTTATTACATCTATCATTAAGATTCCAGAATGTCCTCTAAAGGGGTCCTCATTTCTCCTTTTACTCAAACTAGAGTACAGCTCGTACGATGCATAGGCTATATGTATTATATTTTTTTTGTATCATATTAATTTTAATTATTTTATTAAATTAGATCTGATAATTTATTTTTGATATGACATCTTTTAGTATTTCTTCTTCTAGCTTTCAATTATTTATAAATTCATTAAAGATTGATTGGTAGGATTTATACTATGATAATATTTTTATGAAAAGATAATTTTTATTTAGGATAATTTTAGCTATGTGAAAATTTTATTATGAAAATTATTTTAAAAAATTAATGTTGATTGGAATAATATTATAAAATTTTATTGAGAATCTTATATTGGTAGATTCAATTTATAAAAATATTTATTTACTAACAATATTTTGATTCTAAAATATAATTTTAGTATTTTTTATCATGATAAACATTTTTACAGTTATGAAGAGATATATATGTTTAATTTTACGAATTTTTATTATGGTAAGTTGATATATATATGTGTGTGTAGATGGCCTAGTCATAAAGCTCCTACATTGTGGTATTGGGGAGAGTCTGATGTACGCAATCTTACCCCTGTGTCTAGAAAGGCTGTTTCCAATTGGACAAACCCATGACCCATAAATTACAATGGAGGCGTGCATAGCCGTAACCCATAGAAATTCAAGTTAAGGCTTTAAACACCGCCAATATCAATTTCAGGAGAGACTCAACATGAAGCAACTATAATAATCAGATACCATATAATAATCAGATACCGTATAAACAATAAGTCATCTCCATTTATGTATATATGCATATAATTTAAATAAATTATATTATGGCAAGTTGATATATATGTATATAATTTTAATGATTCCTTTTATAGTAAATTTTATTATTTTAAATCATAATTTCAAGGCACACATAATTTTAATAATTTCATGGGGTACATATCAAGCAATTGTAAGGACAAATGTTGCAATTAGAATGAAAGTAGTTGGAGGCGATAACTTTTATATACATAAGAAGTGTGTGTGTGTGTTGGTGCGTATGGGTGTGCACATGAGTTTGACAGATTTGTATTAGAATGTTGATCTCTTTATTTTTGTTGGCACATGAAGCTTAGCTGCTTATCTTGGCAGGCTTAATATTTCCCTCTTTATTGCAACTTCAAAGAGGAATCACTGAGGTTGAAGACAGAAAACAGAAAGAGATATGTGCTAAAAAGTACAGTAAAAGAGACGAAATGAACAAGGGCAAGCTATCCGAAATAGATGTAGAGAGAGAAGAAGAATGTGGGATTTGTATGGAGATAAACACCAAGGTTGTCTTGCTAAAATGCAGTCACTCTTTGTGTATGAAGTGTTACAGAGACTGGTGAGCAAGTTACTCCTCTTTAGTGTTTGTTCCCGATACTTGTCACTTTTCTGCATACCTTCTGTTTTTTTATCATGTTGCTCATTCTCCGTTGGTGCGTGTGACCATGTTCAGTAGTTGCATAGTAAGTAATTGAAAATTTGAAACAAGTGGCTTGACCGTTATAGAAGCTGATAATTTTTTCATCACCAACTTGTCGGCATATCTTTTTCCGTCATTATGATTGATGATTTTCCCACATGCCTTTTAAATCCTCTTGTCAATTAAAGAATCATGGAAGATAACTTGTTAAATTCATTTTGAATTTGGTGAACTAATATGGTTCCCAAATTGACTTATAGTATTGTGGTATGCATTGTGGTATATATTCCAAGGAAGAGGATCATCTGTGGGTATTTGTGGGTATTTTCTATCTTTTGAGAACGAGCATCAAATTTATTTTTGCTACTTGTTAGCATAAGTACTTTATGAGGATTACATCTGCTGATATATACTATCGTTTGAGAATTACAAACCAAGGATATTGTTGCAACTTGTTTGTAAAAGTACCTTTATGAGAATACATGTAACATTGAACCTTGTGCAAACAGAATCAATGCATTTTGTTCAAATATTTCAGTAGTCTTTTCATTTTTATTCCTTTCTTTTATGAAAACACGTCTCATACTTTCAAGCGTAGTAATGGAGATGCCATTGCTTCTTATAGAAAGGTTCCGTTATAAAACTGGGTAATGCCTTGTCTCTGAGCGCGATTTGAACTTTTGATTTACGCAATTCGGAGCCGTTACGTTTATGTTGAAACTTAAAGAAATTGATGACTAATCTAATATGAGAATCTAAAGGACCCATTTGTTTGCAGCATTTGATGCGTTCAATTAGACTGGAAAATTTGTTACTGTTTATGGGCATAATGTAGAATAGGATGCACATGTCCCACTTCTCTAATTTGGAGTGCTTGTGTTATGGCTTTAATACCTTGTGTTAGTTTGATGTATGGTTACACACGGTAGATATATGTAAAACTGAATTTGATGCACATTTCCCTCCTTGCTAATGGATTATTTTGTTTTGTAAGAATTTTCATTCGCGACATTGTGTACTTATCTTTTGAACGTGAATGCCATATTATTGAAACCATTATTTTCATTCAGGCGCAGCAGGTCTCAGTCGTGCCCCTTTTGTCGGGATAGTCTGAAAAGAGTAAACTCAGGCGACCTTTGGATATACATGACCAGCTGTGATGTAGTGGACTTATCCTCAATCGCTAAGGGTAATCTCAAGAGGCTTATAATATACATTGACAAGTTGCCCCTTCTTGTTCCCGATCAGATGTTGGTCTCTTACGGCCCTCATTTCCGGTAATTCGATCCACCTTCAGCTGCTACAAACATTTGTTCAGAAAATTATTCCACTGTGTATAAGCATCTGTTTGTTGATTTTTCAAACTTATTTTACAAAGATCAAAGATGTAAGTGTCACCTTCAGCTTCTAGAAACATTTGTACAGAAAATTGTTCCACTCTTTTTTAATTTATTTTACAAAGATCAAAGGTGTAAATGCATGGAAGTGCATACATATACTGCGTTCGAGTATATAATTAAATTCCTTCTTCCCAATACTTGTTTGGGTGTTATCTGGTGTTTGGAAGCCTGTTGAATCGAATCTCGGTTTTCTTTTCCATAGATGAGAAATCATCTGGTGTCACTGTTACACCTGGTGGTATGCATGATGACATGCAACTCTTACACTTTAGTCCTAATTTTTATACCAAATTGAGAGGGAAAAAAATGTTGTACCGAGGCGTGTTACAATAATAACTAGCTTTTGGGGTCACCTCCAAAATTTAACTATTGAGCCCAACATGTGCGTACGACGCACTAATAGCTTGCATAATCGACGTGTACATACAACACACTAATAGCCTACATAATTGATGTGAGGCCGTTACAATTGCACATCGGTTGCATACAACTGTGGAATTATGTGATGTGGAACCTGATGTAGTAGAGAACCCAGCTCAATTTTGGTATGTAAGCACATAAATGACAAGAATCAACCTTAGAATTGGGTTCTGTCGACAAGTATGTCCATCATAAGGGCAGGCCCGAGCAGTTCCCACGACAGACGAGGGCTAGGATTTTGACTGAAGTGCATATGGTATGGGTGCATTGTGACTGAAGTGCTTCGTTTGGGTACACGAGTAAACGACAAACAAGGCGAAAGTACTCGCTTGCGAGAGACTGAATGTTTATTATGCACTCATCATCGAAACCCATGCCGAAAACTCTTGAATTGCCTACAAAAATTCGATTGTACAGATGAAAAAAGTTCACTCAAGTGTTAGGTTGGGGAACTGCATAATACTATCATGTAACAAGAGAGAGAACCAATGTTCAGTGATAATGTTTTTTCATGTAACTTAATCCTAAATTTTTACGAACGTGTACTGATTTCCAGAAACAAAACAGCAGAAAAAGTTCAATCGATAGCAGACTGATAAGCAAGGATAAAATCGTGATGGGGGTAGATCATTGCAAATGTTGGTCTTAAACGAGAAACCCCTTCTACGTGTGAGTCATCAGCTCGCGTTGACTACATCTCTACCCTTTTTACACACCACCCGATAAAAAAAAGTGAGGATAAATTCAACAGGACATATGTATCAGTTGACTACAGAGTCATTGAATACGAGTTCTTCGGGGGAATTTGGACAATAAAATTTCAACACAAAAACTACGGATTAAAAAAGTTAGTGTAACTCCTTAAAAACACTCTTTTCTAGCAGGCTCCTAAACAATGTGTATTCTAACTTATCAAGCTCCGGATTCAGCAAACCTTAAATTACTTCCGATCATTATAGCGCAACCATCCTGGCCAAACTCAAAGCTCAAATTACTTCCAAAAATTTCTCCGCGTATGCAAAATGGTTATGAACGTTGAACATAGAATAAATTTGGAAGCGTCACACTCGTAAGCAATTAACACTTCCCATCTTACGAATGTCTTGTTTATACATGGCGATGCTCGCAACAAGAAACCAAAATTACCTGCAAACTAAAAATGAACCCGATTCATACCATTCGATTTACTAGCCATTTAAGTGGTTGGATATTTCAACCATTATCCAGGAGAATAATCCATTGAAAAAATGAAGTTGCACGATGAAGTAAAAGAATGGAGTTGTACTAAGAAAAGTAATTAGTAAAATTATAATCTTTTAAATTTAATCTGAAGCATGGAAAGCTTCTCCCGTTTGCTCTTTCGTTCGGAAAAATTACGCCATCTAATTGCACGAGGTTACACTTAGATTCAGAAATACTCCACAAACGTTTCGGATATTTCTATTGATGCCAAGCCTAAAATATCTTCAAAGGATGCAAATTTCCTTCACAGTCACGTCGACAGTTCCGTTGAGGAAATTCAAATCCTATGGGGAAAAGTTCAGAACCCTTCTTGTATGTAAGCCTTGGTACATCGCTCGAGTCTCTCCTCTTTTTTTTTCCCCTCCTTCCTCAGTTTCTCCAGTTGTACGGTCGCTTTCATGAGCTTCTACTCGTAGTATTCATCAAGCTTTCCTATCTTTTTTCTTCGTTCCATCGCGGGCGTACTCTTGAACATTGCCAACACGCGCTGGGCATCAATTCTGTACGATAAATAATCGTGCAAGCATCGACGCCTCACAAGTGCTTAGTTCATTCACCTTCTTGATTATCCCCGCCTTCCTATTTTTATATAACACTCTCCTTTTGCATCAACTGGCTTCACTTTTGTTCTAGGCATGGCTACAAGTTAAAGTGAAACCGGAGAGGCAAAAAGAGTTGGAACAATTTGGTATGCTCCTTTTTGTCTGCAGATATATATCAGAGAAGGTATGTATATGCACTCGCTGCGAGAGGCTGAATGTTCAATATGCACTCGTTGGAAGCCATGGTGAAGACTCCCGAATTGCCTACAAAAATATGATTGTACAAATGACAAAAAGATATCACAGACTAAAACGGATAGCTCGGGGAACTGTTGTATATATAGCATATACTAGTTTACACTAGTAAGATGGTATACAATTCCGCTATAAAGTATTGGAATTTGAGTAACATCTTAAAAGTATACAAGTTGGGAAAGAACATGTCAAATTGAGAATTTGGTGTTAAAGAAGATGTTCTTTCCGAGAGTGACTTGGATCGGTCCCATAGTTAAGTTTTGTTTGGTTCCAGTCGCGGCTCGAGATAGGAAACACCATTTTTTTTTTTTTCCTGAGAAATTTGAACTTACATGACCTTACTACATGCACGATCTTGCTATAATGTGTGTACAATATTTCTTTATGTACATAATTAGTAATCATTCAATAAATATAAATAGAAAAAATGGTCAATAACCACTAAAAGTATCTAAAGCTAGAGTGAACATAGTATAAGATATGCCGCAATATTATTGAATGACACAATTAGAATGTATCAAAATATTTACTCTCACCTTCTCGATTGAGCGGCTCGTATTATGTGCGTTTACTGGCGACGATGTAATGCAAAGAACAATGATCGTTTTCTAAAACAATTTAGAAGAAAAGGAAAACAAATATGGAGGGTGTAAAGCATGTGTGACAATATAGAACTTCTCATTCTCAATTCTCAAATCATTTGTTGATTTGTCATTCATTTCGTTTTCAATGTGAGTTTTCAATGAAAGACACAATGAACACATACAATCGATTTGAGAGAGTTTGATTTTACAAGTGACGGCGAATAAGTATTCCTTTTTATAGGCATTCGATTCCGTCATATGGTAATAGTTGGTTATCAAAAACTCGTTGAGTGGACCGCATATCAATGCATTTAATTAAGAATCTTAAAAAAAATGTAACAAAGTAATTGTATTTATTCGAACTACTTTTGTGTTTGGAGCATGAGCCCCTACTTATGCTCTCTTGTTATTGTTACTAGATATATCAAAAATGGAGAAAAAAATTATTTTGTTCTTTTACAGTTTAAATTATTATTTAGTTCTTCAAAAAAATTTGAGATGTCTCAACACCAAAAAGAAATTCTTAAAATTGATGATGTGGATATGACTAACCTCCAGAAACATGGATAACTGTTTTGAATTTTTTTTTTCTATTTATTATTATGAAGTATTAACTACTACCATTAAATATATATTGAGATTTATACATATAAAATTTATCACACATTTATTACATTTGTGGATACTAGCCAAATTTAGTCTAATTAGTATATGTGATTGACAAATAATATTAAATGATATTGGCCATAAGCGTCATTTTGATAGAATTAATGTATACCAATCTTTATTTGTATGAATATATTTAGTGCAGATTTAATACATTCATTAAGGTCATCCAAATTTATTTATTTTTAGTTTATGACCAGTGAACAATATTTTATAATCTTGCAGTGAACAGCATTTATATAAATTAAATCCATGTGGGCCTCCTATTCATTGGTCTTGATTACTATTCCTTCTTCGTAATTTAATATTTTATTCTACTTCAATTTTTATAGCATTGATAAATTCTGTTTATTGGTCACAATATGCCACTCTAGTTAGTTAAAATCCAATTTTGCTAATGCATTCATTTGTGATATACATACATACATACATATATATATATATATATATACATACTAGTATACAGCCCACGCTATACGCAGATTATGTGTATTTTGTTATTTTTTGGATTATATTAATTTTAATTATCTTATTAAGTTAATCTTGATAATTTATTTTTTGATATGACATCTTTTTTGAATTTCTTCTTCTTCTTTTTCCAATGATTTATAAATTTATAAAAGATCAATTGGTAGAATTTGTACTAAGATAACATTTTTACGAAAAATTAATATTTATTTAGGTTAATTTCAGGTATGTGAAAATCTTACTATGAAAAATATTTTAAAAAATAAATATTGAGTAGGATAATATTTTAAAATTTTATCGAGAATCTTAGATTGGTAGAAATCAATTTATAAAAATATTTATTTATTAATAGTATTTTTATTCTTAAATATAATTTTAGTAATTTCTTTTTTGATAAGTTATTTTATCGTTATAAAAAGATATACATTAATATTTTGGGGTTGTACTTGATCTTATATGAAATTTAATTTTAATAATTTCTGTTATGTTAAGTTGATATATAAGTATATAATTTTAGTAATTTTTATTATGGTAGGTTGATACATATGTATATAATTTTAATAATTTCTATTATAGTAAGTTCTATTGTTTTAAATATTAATTTCATCGGACACATAATTTTAATAATTTCTAATATGGTAAGTTTTATTATTTAAAATCTTAAATTCATGAACACATGTTAAGTAATTGTACGGATAAATGTTGCGAACAATTTTTATATACATAAGAAGGTAAGAAAATTCTTCAACTAGGGATATGGCTAAAGGTTTGCTATTTTTCAAAAACTCACGGAATATCCGATATTTCAATGTAAAAATAGTTTTTCATAAATCTCTATCAATGTTAAAGTACACAATATGGTCATAGCAATACTATTCTTATTGAATAATTATCATGTATTAATAGTAATCTCCTTTAATGAACTCATTAAGCCTCTTCACTTCCCGGTTTTGTTGCTCCACAGCCGCATGTACAACGTCGACAATGGAAATCATTCCTACGATCTTCCCATCTATCACCGGAACATGCCGTATGTGATTCTCTGTGAAAAAACAGAATTAGCCATAACTTGTCTTGAGAATATTCTCACTATATAATTTTCACTCATTCAATTTGTTATTTTAAGATTGTGTATCTTTTGATTATTAAAAAAAAAAAAGGGATTGTGTATATTTTACTTTGTGATACTTATTACTTACCCATCATAAGCTGCATTGCTCGAAGAATGTTTGTATCAGATGACACCGTAATCAGCTTGTTCTGAAAAAGCATAAATATTAAAAAGGTAACTAGTTCGTCATGATAGCCCGTAGGAAAAAATTATGTTATATTTTTGCAATATAAAGATGTTTGCCTTAAGATTTGACCATATAATCACATTTGGATCCATCTTTTACCATACAGCTTCTCAAATTTCTTGACATCAAATTTTCTAATTTTACAATACAGAGAAATTTTCGTCAGTTCTTCTTGTGTAAATTATCTGTTTGAAGTTTACTTACAAATTAATATTTAATTTATTATCCAAACCAAAAAAAAATTGAGGGATTTTTTAGTAGGAAAAATTAGAAATAACCTTATCAGTCATAATTTCCCCAACTCTTGTGTGCTTAGGCTGTCTATCCTGCGCTAACACCTTCAGCAAATAGTCTGCAAAAAAATTATAATAATCCAAACTAGTTAAATGTTTTCGAAGCAGTTTAAATTGTCGAAATCATGGCAAGTGCTGGTGATTATTTGTTTACATTTTTGGGTATTATTACTGTATTATCAGCGAAGTCGGCTTGATTGTTTTAGGTTTGCGGTGTTCAATGTTACAGTAATGAGAATAACGCTAGCGAAGTCACCATTTTCACGATTGACCTAGCAGTAATTAATTTGAGCATGTAGTTTTTTCCTAGGGCAATGAAACCTCAACCCCAAGGCTTTATATTGTTTTAGCTCTCAGTTTATTCTAGTTATGATTTAGGCTTGGGTGTGCTATATTTACTTAAATTAAAATAGTCATTTCCCCTAATCGCGTTTATGTCGATAAAGAATATAAACTATAGTTTAGGCCATTCGGTACCTCTCTCTGTGATAATTCCTGCAATCATTTGATGCTCTCCCGGTTTCAAAACCACTAAGGATCCGACATTATTTTGCGCCATCTACAATTTGTAGCATCGGAGTGAGATGATTAAATAAAGCTAAAAACAGAAGTTTGTGTTCAATTTTAACTCCGAAATATTCTTATATGGTTGAGAAATTCATGAAAATGTATCAGCGAGGTTTTCGAGGAAAAAGGTTTCAAGAATTTTCCCCAAACTCAACCCAACTATATGGCTGGAATTTTTATTTTCTCTTTTTTGGGTTCAAAGAACCCTCTTTTTCGAAAACTAGGATTATAGCTGCAAATATTTACTTATTTTTAGCTTTGAAAGCTACGAAATTGAAAATAAAGCATAGACAAGTCATGCAAAAGATAATGGATTTGTTCATAATAGAAAGAGGAAACAGAATGAATGATTCGAGGGAAGGCTTATTTTTATTCTTTACTTATCATGATTATCATAGTTGTTGTCATCGTCATTGTCGTTGTGACTATGTATCGTTCATTGCAGTACTAGAAATATTGTAAGCAAATACTAGGAATCGAACACGAGACCAACTAAAAAGTGCTATTGTCCCAATATGCGCTATACTACACCTACAGGGCTAAGACTTAGCTAGGAAAAATAATCGGAAATTATGATTTTTAAAAAAATCATAATTTTCAAACAAATCATAATTTCCGAACATTTTCTCCTGAAAAATGGAAAAAAAGAAAGGAATAAGTAAGAAATTAACACAATGAAAGGAAAGAAAAGGAGAAATGTAAAACTTATGCTCAACAATATTCTTTTTTCCAGTTTCAACTTTTGTCATTTTCTATCAAAAAAATTGGGAAAAAGACTATCTCTTACTTGCTTCACCGCATCGTGGACATAGTCATCACTGCGGCACCACAGCCAAGACCCGACATTTTCCTCTCCCCTTTTCATCAAAACCTCAGCAACAGTTGTATTCTCC
Organism: Embelia ribes; assembly: GCA_001753735.1. Classification (NCBI taxonomy): domain Eukaryota; kingdom Viridiplantae; phylum Streptophyta; class Magnoliopsida; order Ericales; family Primulaceae; genus Embelia; species Embelia ribes. The sequence goes on along the minus strand of MKEJ01085927.1, from coordinate 2,782 downwards.
AACCCTTTCTCTCTCGTCGTTGAAGAAGATGTAACATATCTACCGCGGCAAGATAATTTCTTCATTTGAGTTGAATCTGTTTCAAGCGAATGGGGCAATGTTGCAACCTTAAGTGCTTCCCGCCACAATCGCACTGCCTTGGCTAGACTTTGCATTTTTTATTCTGCTAAATATAAAGCAACAAAATGTCATCTGTCATATCGTTCTCGCAAAAAAAAAAAATTCTAGTTTCCAGGAGCTTCTTAAGAAACGCACTATTCCTGAAACCTGTAAAAAAAAGTTACAATGCATATATGTATATGTATTACTGTAGCATACCTTGGGGAGAATTGATCTGAAATGTTGAATTTGTTGTGGAATAGAGAAGCTCATTTCTATTATTTGCAACCAAAAATGCTAATAGAGGAATATCTTGGCTTTGTTGTTTACTTGCTAAATGTATTTATTTTGTGTTCTTTTCTTGAATAACTAGTTCAATATTGGTATAACTTTCTCTTGCTTCTGTTCAGGAGCATTGTATGTGGGAAAGTATCTATCTACTTGCCCATCCGAATACATGGTAACTGTTCAAATTGTTGATACCATAAACGTCCATTTGGTACTACATAACATGAGTCACGTATACTGTTCGGATTAGGCATATCTTGTCGAGATGTAGTTTCCTCGGCCCACGGATTGCAATAGATCAATAAGCAATGCAAAATATGTGCAAAAATATTAATTGCAATTGAAAGAAAAGCAACGGTTTGATTGCTAGAATTGAAAAGTGAGAGGGCCTTGAAGACTTTACCCATTTTTGAAATACTCAAAAAAAAATAAAGAAATAAATAGTGTACGGTTTAAAATTTAAATGCCTTTGAAACGACAAAGTTAAAAAAGCACATATAATAATGCAACATTTCATAATTCACAAGATTTCAAGAAAAGACATTACAATTCAGGGGGGAAATTAAAAATTAAAGAAAATCACCATGCAAATTAAAAATGAGATTGCTAAGACTTTCCAAGCAAGAACCATAGAGAATCTCACTTAACCCCAACACACAAGCAATGCACAAATAAGTAACCCAAAAAATAGAGCAAAGACAAAACATTGCAGATTTTCCATTCACATTTCCAAAGTATCAAAAACACAAAAAAGTTGTTCTTATAATTTGCCTCCCTCCGGTCAAGTTATCATCCAGATAAATTCGTCTAGTTTGCGTATTCTCGGTATGGCTCAACAAAGGCAAAGGCAGGGTGGTTTTCGCATTTTATTACCCTGGACAGCAGCACAAGCAGCTCCTCAACCGCCACTGCCACAGGCTCCGGTTGTCGATGCCCGGTCTACTCCCGCCCAGGGGCTGCCTCCACGTCCGGCCACCTCACAGGTCTTGAAAAATATTCTTCAATTTTTATTTTAAAAAACATTAAATGAGTTTAATACCAAGTAGTTTCGAATTATAACACATTGATATTTGTCGTCAAATAAACCCTTAATGCATATGTTGATCATTCTTTAACTTGATTAGATATTTCATGGTAGCATCAACTTACTCTCCTTACGTAAATACCATGCCATTTTCATTGTTTTCTACGCAGAATTTGAACCAACAGCGAACCCCACCTCCTCGAACGCGACAATCTAACGATGTCAAGGCCCAAAAGGCGTCACCATCAAGAACAAACACTCAATCCCGAGTCATCAATTCCAAACCACCATCGCCCTCTCGTATAAGATCACAATCACGTAGCACAATAAAACCACCATCACTATCCCAAAGTTCAACACAATCTCGGACACCAACTCAACCACCATCCCCGTCCCCTGAACAAAGAAAACCCCGAATCATCACTAAACCGCCAACTCCACCTCAAGTAAACCCTCGAACTCGGGTTGCTCCTCAAGTCCCCTCCCCTTCTCGAACTGTGCCCAATAGGGCCTATACAAAACAATCATTACAATCATTACAAAAAAACCAATCCCCACCGACAATTGGCACACAATTCGACATAGAAGCCACAAATCACCCTTCAACTTCAACAATTTTGTACCAAAACGAAATAAATCTAATAGGCCCTAAAAAGGGTAAGGACCTAGTGCAAGAACAGACAACCGCAACAGAAACTGAAGACACGGATGTCTCTCTTTCCTCGGGCTTAAAAGAAATAATTTTAGTGCACGATGATTTAGCAAGTGACGAGGAACCAAACCAAGTGGAGGAAGAAAAGGTTATCAGTATAACGGCTACGTTAAATGCAACAAGCTCTACCAAAGAGCACACAAAAACAGTTATTTCCGATTTGGTGGGCAGTGACCGAGCTCGTGTCTCTCACCATAAGAATACTGCATCAAGCCAAACTAGTCCCTCACACGAAAGAATTAAGGACGATATCTCTAAGTTTGTCCATAAGGTGACTAATGAACACCAAAAGCTTCAGCTGGACGAAAATCAAATAAGTGTAATAACACTCACGGGCGAAAATAGAGGGGCGTTGATGACCCTCGGGTATGAATCAGGGCACGGAGAAGAGAAAATCAACATCCGTAGGTGCTATAAAGTCAATCCACATGAGAGCAGTGACTCGGCGACAGAAGGAGAAAAAGGCTCGAACAAAGAAATGGCGAAAGGTTTGAAAGGCCAAGAGGACGAAGAGCCAAAAGCATATATTAATAGTAACATACAAAGCATAAATAATTCGATTGTGTTTAATAGTTCCATCACCGATGGCAACCCGGGTGTACATTTTACGCTGTCTCGTAAAGTTATGGAACATATCGACGAGACTAAGGGTACAGAGC